>FXXK01001861.1:6627-36529 GCA_900184695.1 Betula pendula
ATTGGGATGCTGGGAGCTCTCCCAAAATTGTGTGTATCACTACTTCATTAACATCTAATAACTGAATTGATGCCAAGTAAAGGTGCCTAGAAAAAACCAACCAATTATGAATGTGAGGTAACAGTATTTTTCCAAATAAAAACAACCAGGTAAGTTCAGGAAGTGAGGGTGGGTTCCAATGGACACACTATTACCAAGACTTTCCTAGAAGACTTTCCTAGACATCCCCCCTCCCCCTTTAATATTTGGATAGTACCATAAAATTCAGCTAACATTGTTTAATTGATGTATCTTAGTCCATGCATCAATTAATATAAATCACAAGATATAGTTCCTAAGTTACATGTAATCGGAATAATTAAATACTTACAGCATAAATAAAATGAATAAAACTGTATCACATAAGCATAAAAGAGCACTAGCATAGTGTTTGGTTGCCTTTACGAACTTGGACCCAAGTTCGAAAAACCCACATGCACCCAAAAATCCCTTTGTTTTTTTTTTAATAAACCTGATGGGCTACTTATGGCGGGTCGGGTCGGCCAGCACTGTATTGAGCTGGCCCAGACGGTCGCCCACTCCTTTTTTTTTTGAAATAAACCTGAACTTGGAGCCATGTGTTTATAGAGAACCATACCAAAAAGCCCAAAGTTTGACCCGGTTAAAACCTAACAACTGCCGACCTCCCTCATGCGCGGCCACTAGGGCCGCCGCCCAGCGGTCTGCCGGTCCTTATGCGGCGCCACGGAAGCCGCCGCCATTTTCACGGCGTCCACTTGAGAGTTTGCCGGTTTTCCTAACGGTGCCCGCGGCCCCGTGAAGGCCGCAAGTGACCGTCACTGGCGGTCCCTGGAGCGCTGCTATATCACCGCGCCCTCTCAGCCGCCGGTACACAGGTCGCGTCTACTCCCACCTTACGCGGCATTCTGCCGTCTCCTTAGGGCTCGCCGGCAAATTTTCTCTTCACGCTTCTTTCACTGTTTTCTCCTAACTCGAGAAGTCAATGTTTACACAGGGAGTCAAATTGTCCTCATAAACCAAAAGATATACAACAACGCAATTTCATAAAAAACGCGAATAACAGAAAATCAGAATCGAATTCCTCAGATAAAACGAGAATCAGCAATAACGTAAAAATTGAGCAAATAATAAGCACAAAGACGGGGCTTGATACCACATGTTAGATTATACTTTAAAATCAAATGCTAAATAAATATAGCATGCGGAAACTTTGGATTATTAAATGACCTCCGGCACATCTTGCTTCAAGCTTAGAAAGATTCCAACAATAGTAGATGAACAGCTTCAAGCAGCAATTCTGAAATAAATTTCTGAGAGAACTTCTAATCTATGCCTACCAGTAGCTGTAGATGAAGTACACAGGCTGTATTTATAGGTAGATCAGGGACCCCTCAAACATATCAGGGACATCAATGGTAATTCGTACATATACCACTTTAACTATACGACGAGTAATATATATATAATAATAATCAGCTTGTTTGATTACTCTCTTTTGGCACTCGTGTTACGGCGGGCCTACTGTATTGCCCATCCTTTCTAGTGGGTGTTGTATGTTTCATCATGCGCATACGACCACATTTAGGAGATTCGTTATAAGTTGCAAGAAAGAAGCCGTGCGGCCTCATTGTGTTGCCATCTTTGCGCTTTTGTCAAGATACCGCGAACTCAAAATCCGTGAGTCGGACCCTCGAGGAGGAACGGTCATTGAGGGCTAACACAATAGAATTCCGGCGTTGGAATAGTTGTATGGCATTACGAGGACAACATAATTGATGGCGTAAAAACGACGGAGATGACACTAGGTTCTTTCAAAATTATACCCGTTGGATTAAGAGACCCAACGTACAGAATAGGTGAGTTTTGCAAAAATGGTTTTGCTTGGCATTTCATCGAAGACCTAGTGTTAGTTAAATTATTATGGGCGTGCAACGGGAACTGGGCCACAGTCTGTCCCCCCCAAAAAATCACAACCACAAATTTATTTTAAACTACACTAATTCACATCAACAACAAAACACGAAAAACTCAAATGAATTAGGGTGAGGATTCGAAAACCCAAAATCCAAAATGCATGAGGGTTACGATTGTGCCTATTAAAAAAAGCATACCTACTCACAACAACCCCAAAGCTTCTATGTGTCATGTATTTGAAAGAAAATTCACGAGATTTCCAAAAACCCCAATTGCAAACCTTAAAAATTCGGGGTAGAAACCGGCTTTACCTGGTAATCTTCAAAATGAGATTTGATCTTTAAAGATTTGCAAGAATAGGGAGGCTAACCAAAATGTTGTTTGGAGAGGTTTTGGGGTAAAAATGGTTTTGTTGAAATAGGTTTTGGCGTTTCAACTCGTATGCATTTCATAAGTTTACCGATTGATCTTATTTCTTTGAGATGATCGATGTATAAGGGACAGCTGATCGTTAAAGGCAATGATCAATCGTTGAAAACTATTTCCCTTCTTCTCTCTACCTTCACTTTCTCTCTCTAGGGTATCTGAGGCCTAGCTTAGTGACCAAATGGTTACTAGGGTTCCTTAGGGTTCAAATACACAACCGCCACAAGTTTTGCAGTTTCTGAGTATTCAAATGAAAAGTGTTTGGACACCAATCGACACTCAACAAGTGGTGATCGACACTGATCGTATGACATCCAAGAATTTAAATTAAGGAATAAAATCATCTTAAGATGGTAAGTAAAAAGGCATATAATGAACGTCCAGATGATACACTATATGGTCCGACGTGGTGAACAGTTATAGCGAGTAAAAATAGTTTGAGTTTTGTTTTCAGCTCAGTTTTCATTTTTTTGACCTAAAACGACCTTAACCCTAGAGCTTTCCCCTCTTCCTAGGTTCTCCAACCTTAAAGAAAAATATTTTGAGGCTTGATGATTTTCTAACACCGACAACGCGTCCTTATGTTAGATCCGTCGTTTCCACCGATCGTTTGAGAAATTCTCAACCAATTCTTACTTTCTCAGATTGGCTAGAATCTTATGCAATGTTGCAATCATTGATTATTTGTTAAAAATTTGTCATTTAGGAGTTGAGCGTTTGATGGAAGTTCCAAAGCTAGCTTTACGTGAGGTAATGGCAAGTTAGTTAAGTACTTGGATTTTGTTTAGGAATTTTATAAGTTAAACCTAGAGATTCTTCATAAGTTAACTTTTAACATTTAAATTGGTTTGAGTTTATGGTTATATTATGGGTCTTAATTGTAAATTATGGTGTTTTATTAGGTTATAAACACTCATTTGTTGTTATAGAAGTATGTTGCTTATAAGTTATATGCTTTTATGATCATGGATTCATGATGATTGTATTGCATGATTTGTGTGATTAAAACCTAATCATTGATTCTGCTCATATGTTTAAACATCAAGCGATAACATTTGAGTGTATAATTTTTACTCACTGAAAAAATTAACTATTTTTTATGTTTAAAGATTATTTATGTTCGACCAATTGGTGATGTTTATATGATTCTGTATATTATGTTGAGATAAGCTTGATGTAGATTTATATATTATAATATGATGTAAATTGCCTTTATGTCATAAAAAGAATGATATGAAATGCTTTTATAGCATGAGCAATGCAGTGTATCTATTTTGTATGGAAGTGGTGTAAGGCTTCCGCATGTATAATCAATATGACTATATTTGTCGATATGATAGTATGTCTCTGTTTTTATGATTTTAGTAAATGATATTTTTCGATTACGTAGTTGTCATGTCTCCACGATGAATTGTTAGTAATTTAATTGATACTTTTTGATAGGAGCGTAATGTTTCCATTGTGTATTATGATATATTTTGTTATGAATGTATGCTTATTAAGTAGTAAAAATGATATGTTTTGATATTGTATATGCTCCTTATATATAATGTGATATGTTTATCGGAATGGGTGATTAGCTTCTGATATAAAGTGTAAGGTGTGATTAACTTATAATTATATATTCTATAATGTGTGTAACTACCCTAATGAAATAAGGGCATATGTATTATAATGTTGATATGTTATTACCCTAATGAAAGGAATGGGGCCATTGCCTGATGAAATCAAAGGGTCCGAATACCCTGATGAAAGTTTATATATATTTATCTTTCTTGTTATATATGAATATGATATTATGTTATTTGTTTTATTGAAACATCTAAATTACATTTGGTATCATTGAAACTCTTCAATGTAAAAGACTTATGTATACGTCTTATATGTATTCCATTGATGTTTTCATGGAGTATGACTTAACCATATGACGTTTTCTACTCATGTTTTGATGTGACAAAAATTTTTTTTATGAACGAATTATGAGCAGCTCTGAGGGATCTATATGACATCCTGTTTTGAACGTGGACATAATACTGTGATTCCTGGATATATAGAGTAGCCTGTAGCAAAGACATACATATAAAATTTATGTTAGATCGTGTTTTATCATGCATGATGTTAACTTTTACGTAATAGATGGCTGTAGTTATATTCATTGGCTAAGTAGTTATTTGTTCCGAACTATTTCATGACTACGTGTCTGTACTTATCATTATGCTATGTTTTATGATAATTTCATTTTATATACATATATTGCTATGTTTGTTGATTGTAAATATGTAGAAAAAAAGGATTTAGATCATTGTGAAAATTTAGTGATTTCTTATATGTGAGACTAGACTTCAGTATATCCTGCCCTGGCAGATGTGGTTAATTCCATGATTTGCCTCAGATGATGTTGTTGATGTAAGTACTGTGGAACAGATAGATAAAATCAGTGGCTATATGTATTTAGGCTTGATTATGATTTGATAACATGTACGGCCTGTTGATATTTGTTTAGACTCAGTATAGTTTTAGTTTTGTTGTACCGATCAATAGTGTTATATGTCAAATAGGTTGATGTATTTGCTACAACCGCATATAGCTTCTTTGATAGATCATTTTTTAGTATAGTACTTATGTTGTAAATTCGTTATTATATATATTCGCTTCTTATGTCATGTTACTCTCACAGTTTTTTATTTATTCTCCACTGCAATGTATGAATACAGCTATGTTTTGGAATATATGCTCATATTATGAGATAAATGATAGCTTGAACGCATGTATGCAACTGTGTTGATGCATTTCATTAAAAAATATATTATATATGTGCGTTATGAAATCAGGTCGCCCATTCACTAAAGGTTCAGGTAATTGATCTCCTCACTACTAAATCGACTCTCAAGCCAAAATTTGTCGTAAGTGTCTTTTTGGCCTATTTCCCTAAATTTAACATCAAATTGTTCCTTATTTAATCATTAAGCCTAGTTAAAATGAGGTATGTACACCATGAATGACCTTTTTTTTTTTATTGCATAAAAGCCAGTATCTTAAACAAAAAATCATAAGATTAGTTGTTGGCAATAACATAACATGAATGCGTTTACACACTGGTATGTTAACTATTAAGATGATAATATATTAAAACGCAGCAGAAAAAATGATTAAAATTATTCCATATTTGCTCAAGCAATCAAATGACTTCAGAGCAATAAAACCTGAATAAATATTTAGTGAGAGGTATCTTCTAACTATACTACTAATGCCTTTTAATGAGAATACAAAGCTTGATTTATAGGCTAAGTCATGACCCTAAATTAAATTTTTCATTCTTAATTATTCATCATCAAAAATAAAAATCATAATTCAAAATCAATACACAAATAATCCTTATTAGAACCAAACAAAAATTACAAATTTTAAAAAGTTTGTACAATTCTATCCTAAATAAATAACATTCGAGAGAGTTCATGCTTCCCTTTAAAGGGCACATTATTTTTTTGTGGACAATTTATCATAAATAAAATATTACTATCATGGTCAAATTATATATCAAAAATGTAATTAATATATATGTTGTCAAATATTTAAAAATTTTAATAACGTGTTACGTATATATACAGTTTGCAACAACAAACTGCCCACAACATAATAGACATTTCATCATGACATGATAGCTAGTTGTTATGGTCTTTTTCATTCATTTAAGACAATTTTCATATGAATTTGTACAAAGATTCCATCATAGATGATTTTTGGAAATCTGATGAAAGAAGCGGTTCTATTTTGATAGGTGATTGAGTTGAAATTGAAATTTATTATGAAAAATGTATTTTGTCTTTTCTTCTTTTTATTTTTTTTTACCACTGAATTGATACAATTTTGTTATATACTAAATTTTACTTTCAACTTATATATTTTCATTCATGCTTTGACTCCTTATCCATAATATCCTTTTACGAGGTGGCCTTGTCTTGGGGGTCCGTCATTAATTTTAAAAAAATTATGCTTTAGCCCCTACCCATAAAACTTTCTTACTCCTTCCCTTACTCAAGCCTTCTCACCATCTTTGAATTCCCCTGAGACAATTGGATACTCAACGGTCTTAATGTTCCCACCAAACCCATAAACCGCCAGGGGAATCTGACGCAAATCGCTCCCACCGGAATTACTTGACTTTGTAAACCCATGTTCTAAACTGACTCTTCACAAAGTGCTAAGAAATGTTAAACTTACAAAATATTTTAAAAAGGGACATGGCACTACACCACGTTAGTTTTTTTTTTTTTTTTTTTGAAAGAAAGAAACACTAATATATATGAAACTTTTCTCGAGAAACAATAAAAAAGGGTGATGGTTATACTGGCTATAATTGTTTTGTTTATGGGGGCTTTTGTTTGTTGAAGATTCTAGAATGTGAAAGAGAAGAGCATGATGAAGATGGGTATAGGGAAGGATGAAGCAGACCAAAGAGAGACCAAGTGGCAAGGGAGTCACATCAAAGCACCACCCAATGCCCGTCTGATGCCGAAGTGTTTGGAGAGGACATTTCGGTCTCGTGCAACAAGTGCTGGGCCACCAACCACACGCGCGCAAGAAGATCTTGGTGGTTCCACTTGACAACAATGGCCTCAACAAGTTCCAATGGACAACAATGGCCTCAACAAGTAGTCTTCGACGATCTGTTTGATTCTTGGGAAAATTGAGTATTTTGTGGATTTCTGTGAATAGGTTATGGTTTTTGACTCTTTTATGCTTTTTCTTGGGAAAATTCTTTGTTGATTTTGGTTCTTGTGTGAAATTTTTGTCCATTGAGAAGCTCAGTACTCAGTCCTCACAAACTGATATATGGGATAAGTCCTGCATTTCTTGATTCGGTTAGTTATTGGAAAATCTTCATTCTCAAATCTATCTCGTGCTTTTGCTACATCTTCTCCTAGCTTTGCTTTTAGTTCGTCTAGGAATCAAAACTTTGATTTTTTTTTTTTCCTGCAAAACTCTTGCCTTTTCCGCAAAGCTTTGATTTTCTCTTGTTTCTATTGTTGAATCCCAAAGGTTTGCTTTTATTATTATTTTTTTTTTTTTCATTCTAACGCATTCTCAATTGAAGGAGAAATTCGTTGTATAACCCCTTGGAATAGACTCAATCAACTGTAGTACACCTTGTTCCTCATGCCCTCTTTTTTGCCCAGCCATGAGCTAAAGCTAAAAGCAAACACTAAAAACAAACATTAGCGTCACAAGAATGAGGAAAAAAACGACGTAAACCGGTTACATCTTTGTTTATGTCGTTGAACATGGGTGGTAATACCCAGGTCAAGAAAATAATTTACTTCATTTAAAATACCAAATTACAAGAATCACGTTGTTTGGTGTTTAAATGACATAAGTATTTTTACGATGTTTACTTAAATGACCAACGTGTCGCCGTTAGTATTGTTACGTCGTTTAAAGCAAATGACATGTAAATGCGTTATTTTTTATAAATAAAAAAAAAAATGGGGTATACTAATAATATACCTATTTTTTCACCTAATAAACACACATAATCAACACAAATATTAGCTATTCAAATAATCAACACAATTATAATTTTGGCACCTCATAAACAATCAACACAAAATACTAATTAAGTATCAAACTCTCCAAATACATATAACATAATCAATATCAACACGTATAACACATGTTTTTTAAGAAAAAGAAAAAAAAAAAAGAAACATTAATCATAAGATCTCCCAAACATCTCCTAATTCATTCAGAAAAACCACACAATATCAATGTCTCTAGGATCTCTCCAAACATATCCTAATTCATACATAAAACACACACAATATCAAAGTCTCTCGCCAAACTTCGAAACACACTTCTATGCCCTTCATGCAACCAGCCAACTTGGATCCAAAATATATGTTCTAGCCTAGACATCCAATGAGAAAAAATATTGAGTCTGCACTTCATGTTTTTTTTTTTTTCTATTCGCCACTTGAGTTATTAGGCACAATTAATTCCATTCAATAACGAGTGAAAAAGAGTGCGTACAATAAGATCGATAAATAAGTACTCAACCAAACATATTAGTAGATGATCAAAGGCTCCTTCATACTTATTGACCAAGTAATTAATAGCATACATTTTGATGTTTATTGTACAAAAAGATAAATCAGAAACAGTACTTGAATGCCCTTTTACTTGATCCAGTCACAGTCAACCCAAACAAAAAGATGGCCCAAATAAAATCATATATATAAGAGGATATATGGAGAATAAGAATCTACCGTTACAACCGCCAAGGCTACCAAGTTCTTTTTTTTTTTTTTCTATTCAAGAGGGGGGAAGGGTGGGGCTACCAAGTTCCTTTTAGATCATCAATTTTCATGTTAACGAGTTAACTCTTTAGTAATTAAGGTGAAAAATATGATCATTAGACTTAACGCCCAGAGTGCTAACGAATCTAACATAAGACGTGACCTAGCAATTATCCCTTTCCCGCATAAGCATATCATTCACCTCTTTCATCTAATGATGCTGCGCTTGCATTTGAGATACTTGGGATTACAACTTATTAACTTGACTCACAAGAGCGGGAAGGATCATTGACTAATGTCGATGCCGTGGACGAACATGAACTGACCTTAATTAGCAGATGTTTTGGTTGTAATTATCAATATTGATAGAATTATAGAAAATCATATGTTTCCGCTATTTAGTATTCTCTTTTGAAGAGTAGAGATTCATTAAGACTTATTCACTTTTTAAAACTTTACCAAACGGGCCCTGATTTTGTTGCTAAGGAGTGACCTAAAAGATTAATAAAACTAGCTCCAATGGACCCAGTACTTGTGTCATCTCGTAAGTTGTCCTAGGTTACCATTAATTGCATATTATTCTACTAAAAAGTTAGAATTGCACTATATATAATTATAGTGTTTATTTAATTATACTAGAGCTCTGTTTACTCTTTATAATTGCATTTGATCCCTTCATGAAATATCTATAGTGAAATAAAATCAAATGAAATTCACTTTATTTCATCTCTTTATTCTTTGAGTTCCCAATTTAATCTGTTAATTATTCTTATACCCTTACAATCAAATTCTTGACTATATTTATTTTAGTAACTACTTCCCTTTTTTTTTAGTGTGAATCTGTCATATTCCATTTGAAAATAATAAACATACTTCAAATAACACCTAGAAGGGGGTTGAATAGGTATATCAAATAAACGCGGAATTTAAAAATTAAGCAACCACACAAAATATTATGAAAGTAATAAAGCACACAACACAAATATTTTGGTTACGAAGTGGAAACCTTTTGAAGAACTCTTCAAAAGTAAAACCACTCCGGGGCAGCCAAACTCAGGAAATCAATGCACTATAAGAATGAGAAATTACTAGGTGTTCATACTTATAAAACCTTTGTGAGAGACACACTCTTGTACTAGATAAGTGACCCGCTTGCCCGCTACCGCAGTAGTTCTCCCAGAACCTCTGAAAAATTCTTCTATTGATCTTCCTTTATCGGAACTCCGATAGGCTTCAAGTGTTGCAAACAAAGATTGTGTGATACCCAATAAACTCTAAGAGAGGAGCAATATGATTACTCTAAACAAGCCTAAACCTCTCTTAGCACAAATAAAATNGAATGAGAAATTACTAGGTGTTCATACTTATAAAACCTTTGTGAGAGACACACTCTTGTACTAGATAAGTGACCCGCTTGCCCGCTACCGCAGTAGTTCTCCCAGAACCTCTGAAAAATTCTTCTATTGATCTTCCTTTATCGGAACTCCGATAGGCTTCAAGTGTTGCAAACAAAGATTGTGTGATACCCAATAAACTCTAAGAGAGGAGCAATATGATTACTCTAAACAAGCCTAAACCTCTCTTAGCACAAATAAAATAGCCTCTAAAATCTTAGAAATATAGCCTCTCAAGTATGTAAAATTCGTGCTTAGAGGACCTCTATTTATAGCCTTAACGAGAAAAATCTAGTTCTAATTGGAGAAGGATTTCTTAAAAAAATCAAGTCGGCGTCCATACGAGGTAGTGGCTCGTCCGGACGCATCTAGGTTAAATTTAAAAATACACGACTAAAAATAGCAGCTCGTCCGTACTGATTGCAGCCGAGATTACAGACGCGTGCCTCTGGAGTTTCTCGTCCGTACTATTTGTAGCCGAGGTTGCAAACGAGATTGCAGACGAGTGATTCTGGAATCCTAAGCATTCTTCACGTCCGTACTCATTGCAGACGGAATTAGAGACGAGGCTCTCTGAGTTCTCCTCGTCCGTACTGACTGCGGATGGAATTAGAGACGAGGCTCTCTAAGTTCTTCTCGTCCGTACTGACTGCGGACGGCATTAGAGACGAACCTTTCTGTCTTGATCTCGTCCGTACTGACTGCGGACGGAATTAGAGACGAGACATTCTGTTGATGACCCGTCCGTACTATCTCCAGATGAATTAGAGACGAGCTCAATAAATTCTTGAAAAACAAAAGATATTCTAAGAGCAAAGTACAATAAAAACTTTGACATCGAAATTCGCCAATAAAAAAACTAACAAACTCCCCCTTTGGCAATTCGATGACAAAAATCAAAGTTTTATCCAAACAATCCAAACAATGAAGTTAAATAAGTGAAAACCAATAACCACTAAAACAAATAAAACAACAATAATTTCTCCCCCTTTTTGTCATGAAAACAAAGGGGCCACAAAGGCGATCCTAAGAATCATCTGCAGCTGAGTCGGGAGCAGGGGCTGTATCATCATCCAGCTCATCTTCTTCATCCATGCGTTGAATCAGGTTGTTGATATCTAAGCCAAGTTGGGTCCACTTAGAATGATCTTTCTTGAGAGATTCTTGCATGCCACTAACTGTGGAGTTGAGAGTAGATAGCTGATCACCAAATCCAGTCATGGTGGCCTCCATTGAAGTCATACGATCACACATAAGACTGAGCTTGTCCATGATGGTGTGGATAGAGACTGAAGAAGTTGACGGAGGAGCACTAGAGGATCTAGCATTTTGTGAGGAGGGAGGCGGTGGATCAACGCCGAGGATGTGATCAATGTTCGTCTGATGACAAACTTTCATTTGTCCAAATGAGCGGCGAACGGTGGCTCGAGAGAATGGTCCAAGAGGCTTTATTCGAGGTTCAGAGCCAGGGATAGTAATAAATCGCTCACAGATGCGAGAGATGAGGCTGCCAAATGGTAAAGAGGTGCTCTTTTCATGGACCGTTTCATACATGAGCCGAAGAGCAAATGAAGGAAAGTCGATGGAGACATCAGTAAGAAGAGCAAACAGAAACCTTGCCCGAGGCACCCCGAGGTCAGAGTGATGATCAAGGGGATAGATATTAATGAGCATGATTCGAGCAAGCAGCTTCACCGGTTGAGTAAGATGATCGTAGGGGAGGACATTCATGGAGTCTCGCCAATATCGATGAGTGCCCGATGGACTGAATACTTGATACATGTCCTTTTTTGGAAGGAAACTCCAAAGTGGGAAACGGATGGCCAGGCTCTGGAACTTGTGGAATACCAGTGATTGAAGAGATAAGTTCTTCAGTGACTTCAATCTTGTGCCCGCGAACAAAAGTGACGAGCCGAAGAGGATCCTTGGATAAGCTCTTGATATTGGCATAGAATTCTCGAACAAGTTCCACATATGGACGAGCTGGGGGAAGAACAAAGTAGTTCCACTGCCGCTGAGCAAATAACCGAGGAATGAACCCAAATTCCTCATCATGAAGGTCGGAGCAATTTACAGCATGTTCGGCCATTACCGTTCTATCTTCAAATCGTTGATAGAACGTCTCAGATGCGGACTTGCTGCAGAATCGAAATCCAATCTCAGGACCAGAAAGAATGGAATCAGTAGAGTCCTGAGCAGTAGAAATTTCCTTTCGCTTTTGACTTTTGGAGGCAGAGCGAATGGGTAATTTTTTAGAACTTGAACCTCCACCTGCCAAGTTCTGGCAAAACTCAACCAATGACAATTAGAAAGAGTGTGGTATGAAAAACAATGAATAAGATTGAGAAAAGAAGGTAAGGCACTCATTGTGGCATTTTATCAAACACTTGGTGAGCATAAGAAATTGAAACATGGACAAGATATTCCCAAAACATGAAATTGGCCTAAAATAGATAAGCAAAGAATGGGATACAATGCATAGCAAGCAACCCAACCAAATTAAAACAAAAGGAAACAATAGAATTAATCAACCCAAGCAATGGAGATTTTCGAAAAACAACAAAAAAAATCAAAAACAAAATGAAGACCAAGAAATGCAATGAAGATGCAAGAGAGAAGAAAAAAAATGAACCATACGTACTAGATTTGAAGAAGAAGAAAAAAATGAGAGGCAAGGGAGAATTTGCACGGCGGCTGTGAAGAGGGATGGAGAGAATTTGGGAAATTTTGAAGTGAGGTGTAGAGAGCAGGGTTTTAAGGCACACGGACCAGAGTGCGTACGGATGAGTAATGATCTCGTACGTACGCAAGAGTCCTCTTGTCCGTACAAGTAAAGAGCTCATAAGTACGAGGGCCTAAAAAAAAAATATTCTCCCAGTCTGCTTCCTGAAAAAAATTAGAAGGAGATTTGGACATATTCATGGAGAATTTTTCACACTAATTCATGAGAGCACTACCAAGCAATTAAACTCCAAAAGATCTTAATGAGAGCTTAAAAATGCATGGAATTTAAGAGATGAATAGATCAGAGGTAGATTATATCAAAGACAAGAAGAATGTGTTCCACCCAAAAACATGCTCATGTGTAGTGGGTGATGTCACCAAAAAAGAGTAAGACTGAATAGCATGATATGTGAAGAGAATTACACCTTATGAGGAGGAAAGTCGGAGCACATCAAATCAAAAGTCAAACCTTATTTTTGGGATACTAGGGCCTAAATACCCTCATCCAATACGCCCCCCTGAGTTTAGGCACAGTTTTAAGCAAAGTCCATTAGTGACCATCTATTTCCGCAATGATTTGGCCACTGACTATTTCTATAAGGACAAAGTTGAAGCAAGATAAAGACACTTTTTTTTTTTTTGTGTCTGTAATACCAAGGAGCTTTATCACATCAGAAGGAAGCGCAGGAGTTTTTAGGTCATAGGTTCAACTAGCCAATGGTCAATTTGACTGAAAAGCTGAGACAAACTTTCCTCACAAGATGGTTCCTCTTCTACAAAATGATGCAAGATGCACTCAAAATATGACATTCGTGCATGAGAATAGAGCATGAAATAAATGTGCCACAGACTACTTGAATATGAGATAAAAATGAAGGATCCATTCAAATTTCCACAATCTATACGGATATGCCCGATTCCTCCACATTCATGACACTTTACACCATTTGTAGTCTTGTCTTTCTTACCCAAATCAGCTCGCCCTTGATTCACTCCTTTGGAATTATACTTGAATTTCTCAGCAGCTTTATTGTTCTGATTTTTGAAGTTTCCATTCTTGGGTTTGAAAAATTTCCTCATTCTTATTGCAAGCATAGCCAGTTCTTCATCGTCCATGGATTCCTCATCAGAGGAGTCATCAACATTCTTAGCAATCTTGAGAGCAATCCCTTTGTTCTTCTTGGGTTTAAAGTGATTGAGCTCATGAGTTTGGAGAGATCCAACCAGTTCTTCAACTTTTAATTCTTTAATGTTTCTGCTTTCTTCAATGGCCGTGACCTTTGATCTAAATCTTTTTGTAAGAGATCTCAAAATCTTCCTGATAATTTCTTCATCTGAAACAACCTTTCCAAGACCAATCATAGAGGTTCGAATAACACTTAATTTAGCATAAAATTCATCAAATGTCGCTTCTTCTTGCATCCTAATTGCTTCGTATTTTGAAATAAAAATTTGAAGTTTAGAAAATTTAACAGTTTCAGTTCCTTCATGTGTAACTTGTAAAATTTTCCAGGCATCCTTGGCAAGTTCACAGAGCGAAATACGAATAAATTCGTTTGCGCTGTAACTCCGAAGAATAGCGCGTTTAAGGCTTTATCATTACGAATGCAAGTAGCCTTATCATCCTTAGACCATGAGGTACTTGGTTCCTCTGGACGTGTCCATCCAGGTTCAACAAGTTCCCATACGTCTATGGATTTAAGGTAAACTTTCATACGGATTTTCCAGATAGCATAGTTACTTCCATCAAAATTAGGAACAATATTAGGATTAAGATTAAAAGACATTGAATGGAGTCTAGGATCACACTCAGGAATTTAATCCAAACAGAGTGAACCCGCTCTGATACCAATTGAAAATAATAAACAGACTCCAAATAACACCTAGAAAGGGGTTGAATAGGTGTATATCAAATAAACGCAGAATTTAAAAATTAAGCAACTACACAAAATATTATGAAAGTAATAAAGCACACAACACAAATATTTTGGTTACGAAGTGGAAACTTTTTGAAGAACTCTTCAAAAGTAAAACCACTCCGGGGCAGCCAAACCCAGGAAATCAATGCACTAGAAGAATGAGAAATTACAAGGTGTTCATACTTACAAAACCTTTGTGAGAGACACACTCTTGTACTAGACAAGTGACCCGCTTGCCCGCTACCGCAGTAGTTCTCCTAGAACCTCTGGAAAATTCTTCTGTTGATCTTCCTTTATCGGAACTCCGATAGGCTTCAAGTGTTGCAAACAAAGATTGTGTGATACCCAATAAACTCTAAGAGAGGAGCAATATGATTACTCTAAACAAGCCTAAACCTCTCTTAGCACAAATAAAATAGCCTTTAAACTCTTGAAAATATGGCCTCTCAAGTATGTAAAATTCGTGCTTAGAGGACCTCTATTTATAGCCTTAAAGAGAAAAACCTAGTTCTAATTGGAGAAGGATTTCTTCAAAAAATCAAGTCGGCGTCCGTACGAGGTAGTGGCTCGTCCGGACGCATCTAGGTTAAACTTAAAAATACACGGCTAAAAATAGCAGCTCGTCCGTACTGATTGTAGTCGAGATTACAGACGCGTGCCTTTGGAGTTTCTCGTCCGTACTATTTGCAGCCGAGGTTGCAGACAAGTGATTCTGGAATCTTGAAAATTCTTCACGTCCATACTGCTTGCAGACGAGTGATTCTGGAATCCTAAGCATTCTTCACGTCCGTACTCATTGCAGACGGAATTAGAACGAGGCTCTCTGAGTTCTCCTTGTCCGTACTGACTGTGGACAGAATTAGAGACGATGCTCTCTGAGTTCTTCTCGTCCGTACTGACTGCGGACAACATTAGAGACGAACCTTTCTGTCTTGATCTCGTCCGTACTGACTGCGGACGGAATTAGAGACGAGACATTCTATTGATGACCCGTCCGTACTATCTCCAAACGAATTAGAGACGAGCTCAATAAATTCTTAAAAAACAAGAGATATTCTAAGAGCAAATTACAATAAAAACTTTGACATCGAAATTCGCCAATAAAAAAACTAACACCATTGATAATAAATCTAGAGCATAAAACTCTTATATCATAGCATAAAATACAGATAAATATAGCACAAAGCTATGAAATTACACAGTCATAAATTTCGACAAAAACATCTTAACAATTAAAGAACAATCTATAACTTCAACTTTTGTTGACTCATGAGCAGATGTACACCAAACAGATTAGATCAAAGACTAGATCTGAGATTGGGTAACCCAAATTCTCACCCCCTTATTTTTCAGCCGTGAGAGATAGTCTCCCACACTGATCTACGCCTCCTTGACCCTAAAAGTCAGGAAAGAAACACCCGTACATAAGACGATACAAACAGAAACAGGAAAAAATAAAGAACATAAAATAAAGGCACCGAGCAGTGGAGACAATTGCGAGGCTGAGAGTGGCGAGAGGTAGAGGAGGCCGGCCATAATGGGGTGGAAGAGAGGTCGGTAAAGCTGCTGTGCCAGGATAGAACCTGCAAAGAGGCTAAAAGTGCATCTGAAGAGGCAAGAAGGAAAGAGGGAAAAGAGGAGGATTCTCCCTCCCCCCCAAGGCAACCGGAAGGAGTTTGTCTATGAGAGAGAGTAGTAACTACTTACTAAAATGCTATTACGTACATTCAATCACCTAATGCATCGAGATTTTGATCAAGAAATTGTGATTTAGACCTTTTGTGTATTAATCTCATTAACACACCTAAACCACATACAATATGATTTATGGACTACATTCATCAAATGAATGCGCAATGCCCAATGTTCTTTTTCTTCTCAAAAAACAAACTTTATTAACAAGAAAAATGTCTTACAAAACAAATTGGGTTTAGGGCACTAACCCTAACATAACAGTAGTTCCATCTTTCTTTTATCGTTGTAATTTTTAAAGGCCCTAATAAAGATCGGAAATAATTATTTTGTGAAACATTCAATATTTGCAAGGAGTTAAAGGGTTCCTCAAACTACCATAACTTAAGGAATTGAAGCATAAGATTTCTCGAAATATTCTACTGTTATTTTCTATTAACTCAAAATATTCAAATGAGTTACTTGGGCACGTAACAATTATAATCAAAGCCAACATATTTCTCGTCTTGACGTTGAAGTAGGATCGTTGAGCTCTCAGCAAGAAAAAATGATGAGAGAAATACAAGAAACGTTTTTAATATATAATGACTCATCCCGATCAATTTAGTGGCAAGAGGTGGGAAAGATCGCCCATAGCCAAGAAAGAAAAGAAATAATTTGTCGTGCCAAAACTCAAAACGGCATGATAACATTTATTTTTACAATAATTCCTTATTTATTCTCCATTATAAAGTACCTGCAGAAACAATTCTCAAAGGATAAGCAGGGTAACTACATTCCTTATTTGTTCTCCATTTTAACCTGGTACTTTGAATTAAACAAACCATTACAAGTTATTATTTTTATATGAATAATGATACATACCACACAAACATCCTACAAATATCTCACAAAGTTGATATGCCAGGGTCTAGTAGTTTGTAAATCAGCCATTGTTAAAAACAAAATATTCAATAGCTACTAAACCTTGTCACTTCAATTTTGTGGGATATTTGTGTACGTGATATGTAGCATTACTCTTTTTTTTTCTTTTTTTTTTTTTAAATTAGTCACCACGTAATATTTACACTATTATATACATCTCCAAAAGGTTTGACAAAATATATATCCAATGATCTATACACTAAATCTAAACCACAACGAGATTTTCAATAACGATCTACCAAAATATTCCAGTAGATAAGCAACCATGATGCATTAAACACTAAAACCATCGCCAAACATATACTCTTTTCAGACAAGAAGAAGCAGCCTCCTCGGAGCCTCTAGCCATGGGACCATTGCCCTATAATTATTGCAAGGGTCTAACTTATGGACGAATACCGATATTTCTCCCCTCTAAAGCCAACATGGCTTCATGATCTCAAGATTTGGGACCCAATTCTCAGCCTCCTCTTATCATGACCATCTTAGGTACCAAGCTTACCTCACCACGCCAAAATTAATGAGTTGCAAATCATTATTGAAGTGCTTGTAGTGACAAATAATTATCCAAAAAATTATATATAAGGTCCCTATTTCTACTTCTCAAAAATTGAATGTCACATCTCATCAAACAAAATTCTCATATGTCACATTGATAAAACCAATGCTATTCAAGACCAAACCGTGCAATTCACGTTTCTTAAATCAACACATAAATTTCATAATAGCACCACTATATTAAATATCACTTTGCATTATTGTTACAAAAACATAGCTTCACTTACTATTTGCATGCTTTATTCAAAATTTCACATTCTTTTGAAAATAAAAATTAGTGAGACGTATACACATGTATATACACCCAAGTACATTTTATTTACAAAATTATATTTTATTTGAAGGGGTAAATCCAGTTTTGTCTTCTGTAATTGAACAACTTTATTTTTTGCCACATCTGTTTCACTTTCATAGATGGTACGTCAATCTTAGCTAAAGACAGAAATAGTACCTTTGTCCATCATCCGTCTAGATATTTAACGGAAGTCTACGTGTCAGTGTTAAAATACTAACACGTGGCTATTCCTTAATAAAAATTTTAAAAAAAAAAACTTTTGAAAAAAAAAAAAAAAAAACAAAGGGGTGGCTCGAGCCACCCCTTTGCAGCCACCCTCTTTTTGCCCTTGGGTGGCCTAACCCAAGGGCCAGTATGGGGTGGCCAAACCACCTCAAAGAGGAAAAATAGGGGGTGGCCAAAACCATCTCTAAAGGCCTAGGGGGTAACTTGGCCACCCTCTGTTTGGCCTGGGGGTAGTTTTGGCCACCCCCAACAGTGAATCTAAGGGTGCCTAAACCACTCTCAAGCTAAACGGGGTGGCCAAGCCACCCCTAGGCCTTTGGGCGTAATTTCAGCCTCTCCTATTTCCTCTTTGGGGTGGCTGAACGACCCCCAAGGGCCTTGAGGGTGGTTCAATGTAACGCCCTAGGAAATTTGATTAACTTGTAATTAAATTCGTGATTCGCCTCCTAGCCTTAATTTCTCTGAATTAAGACTCAAGGATATCTTCATCGTCTAGGGGTAGCCGAACCACTCTCAAGCCAAATAGGGTGGCCGAGCCACCCCTTAGGATTTTGGGCATGGTTTCGGCCTCCCCCATTTAATCTTTGGGGGTAGTCGAATGACCCCCAAAGGCCTTGAGGATGGTTCAGTGTAATGCCCCAAGAAATTTGATTAACTTGTAATTAAATTCGTGGTTTGTCTACACCGTATTAAGCCAATTAACTTGGCTAACCCATAGTAAACTGCTTGTAGGATATCCAAATTAGTCAACTAGCAACGGAATGAATCCACTACTTAATCATTTATTAGAGTAAACAGCGGAATAATTGATCTGAACTAATAGATGATGAATCATTATGTCAGCAGTTCTATCATTAATAAATAGGGACACAGAGCCTAACAATTATAGAACCAAACCTGAGTATATGAATTGTTGTCTTAGCAACTTACTCCTGACAAGGCATCCCATAGTGATCAAATTTCTGAAAGTTTGTAAAATACTGAAGTATTTTACAGGGAAAAGGAAAGCAACTGAGTAAGCCTACTGACTTAGTAAGTGGAATAATATGAAATTATTTACAAATAATTTTCAAAGGAATCGTAATTTAACATCATATTTTCACAAATTGCGTATTCGAGCCCATACCATGGTAAAAAGGTGGCATAGACCCAGCAATCTAATACTTCGATTTTAATGCAAGAAATATGTTGTACATATAATATGAATTAAGTCGTATGTTAACGATATGGTTTACCTGAGACATTTACCCTCTCTTGGCAAGGTTTGCACGTCTTAAAGGACTTATGATACAATTCTAGTGCTCCGGACATTGTAGAAACATACTGTCTTGTATTAGCAGTCCGACCGAGTCTGACCTCGGGTAGCCCACACTGATTAGCAAAGCCTTAACAGTGATCTCACTCAAATAATAGTGCAACAGTCACAAAGCTATAACCATTGGATCCAAGGCCTTCATTATTCATAAAACATTTGACCATAAAATCAACTTGTATTAATAGTAAGCCTATGGTCATCCCACCACACGTACCAATAGACCAAGACATACTATGTAAGTATTGTTCATTGATTTCAAAAATAAGGATATATAAGTAAGTAACCTTTCGAAAACATTAGAGATTATGTTATAAAAATCTGTAAACTTGATCATAAAAGAGAACGTGCTTAGTCATCTGACATATTGCACCTTTAGTTAGGGCAATTTTATACTCAATTATTTCCTTACCTCGAATGCTCATCCGATTTCCCAAAAGACATCTCCTAATCCCGTTACTATGAAATAACCCCAACAATATGCTAAGAATACTATAATCTATTAACCATAAAACATGTTTGCTAATTTCTCTCCAAAACCCTAATTAGGTGTTTCTGGTCATTGTCGAACATTTGACACCAAGGGTTGAACATTTGTTCTTGAGGATCAAACATTCACCCTAGAACGGTGGAACGTTTGATTATGCCCAAAATGCTTAAATGTTGCTAAAAACTTCCCATAACTTAACCATGACTAATCCCATGTCTAACACAGTCCTAACCAACACATTAAACACATTTTTAGGGGGGTAAAACAATCAAAGTTATGCATCTAACAAAACTATTTGAAAATTTAACATATAAAACATTTTCGAATCCTCATCTTATACTTTAAAAAGCAAAACATGTTTATCAATAACCTAAATAGTGAATTTCAACACAAAGGAAGGTGTAGATTTAAAGGTTACCTTTGGAAAGAATAATCTTCTTTCAAGAGGGCTTCCTCCTTAGGATTTTTCTCTTACTTTGAAAAGAAAAGTAGTTCTGGAGGATTTTGGGTGGACTGGGAGTTTTATGTTGCACTTCTACATAAAAATGTCTTTTCAGACATTATCGAACGTATATTACTTAGCGGTCCTAGGATTTTTCATCGAACGTTTGAGGAAAGGATCAAACGTTCGATATACTATTCTGACACCTATTTTGTGCATGTGCAGACTTGCAGATAATGTGACTATACTATTCATCAAACGTTTGATGATTGTATTTTCTAAAAAAAAAAAAATATTTAGTACTTTATAAAATTAGTGGATGTTTTTAATCAAAACATTTGTTAAATATTTTAAAAAATTCGGGTGATAAATGTTGAATGTTACACATTCAAACTCCCGAACTCGCATATATTAAACCTTAGTTTGTATTATTATCTAATATTTTGTTGTCTTTAGTGTTTGTCTTATTTTTAGGTCTTAATGGGAAACACATGCAAATCTTGAACATTAGGCCTAAAAAGACATCAAGGGAAGCTGAGGAGCAGAAGAAATGCCTAGCAATCGATCACCAATTTCTTGGATCAATCGCATCCTTGGATTGATCACCACTTTCTTGGATCGATCACCATCGAAGCTTTCAGAACATGAAAAGATCTTTGACAGCAGATCACGATGAAATGATATTTTGGATCAAAGATTGCTGCTGTTAGTCAATTGTAGGCGCCGAAATCTCTTCATCAAGGGACTCCTAACAGCTGGATTGCAGATTTTTAGCTTGATATTTCCTTAAGAAAGATCAAAGCTTCCTTTTTCCATATATATGTATGTTATGTCCGAGTGAGGTACTAGCTCGTTTTTAGTTTATTTTCAAAGTAGTTTTTAGTTTCTTTTTGCTCTTTTTTGCTGCTAGATAGTAGGTAGAACACAACCCATAGTTCTTAATCTCCTTAGGAAGTGGTTCTCTCCAATTCAATGGAGATTCCCAATTTCTATATGAGGAACTAAACCTTTTATAAGGTTTTGATGGAATTCACTCCAAGTGCTAGGGGTTGATTATGTTTAGCTAGGATCTTACACATTTTGTATAATGATTGTGTAGCCAAGGATATTGTTCTTCATGTGATATCAATTTGAGTAAAATTATCTTTTCTTGTTTATGAGAAAGTGTTGTTTTCTTGATTGACTTTTGTTGGGGGTTGGGCCCAAACCATATATGCGGGCCCATATCTCATTAGTTGATCCGAACCTTCAGGTGCAGGGCCCATGTCTATATGGCGCCGACCCTTGCTACAAGGGTCGGTTTCTATGATAAGGGTCGTAACAATCCAGGTTCGGTTCTCTAGCTGAAAAGGATGATGAACCATGATGGAGAAAGGACAAGGTCCATTATGGCTCGCATTTAAGGCAACCAATCTCGATTGCCATCCACGCGTGTTCCCAAGATTCGCTCACTCGCGAGATGTGATTGATTTGACAAGCAGGCGAAAAGCCCATATGCCGTGGACCAATATGTGCGTGACACGTGGAGGGATCTTTAATGGCCCGCATGGGCATGGAAGAAAATGGGGATCTTAAGGCCCCATCGCAGAGGCTCATTAAATGGGCCTCGGGGGGTCCGCTACTATATAAAAGGGGAGGAAAGCTCGATTGAAAAGGTAAGTAACAGAACTCACTCAATATTCTAAGTCTTTTCAATTGGAGATTCGCTCTCAAAGGTAAAACTGACTTAGGCATCGAAGCTATCCTCCGCCAGTAACCCCCGGCAAGCTCTTGTGTCTAATCTTTTTCTGTTCTCAGGTTCACGCGAAGTCGGACTCGAAAACTGACCAATCCGACAGCGATGAACGTTGAAGATACTCCGCATGGTCCCCCAAACAAGCAGGGGGAGCAAGCAGATTCCTGGACCTTCATTCCAGAGACCCCTCACGTGGATAAAGGAAAATCCACCAGCTTCCAGACTCCACCAGCGGGAGCCACCTCCCAAACTCCAGAAGCTCAAATGCAACGAATGGCCAGAGAGATAAAAGCTCTCAAGCATCAGAACGCGTCCCTTACTCGCCAGCTTCACCCCAGCCCTCACGGGCGGGTGCATGTGGAAGGACAGCAATTCTCTGAGGAGGACGATGATGAGACCAGCCCTGACAAAGAAGAATATGCACGCGGTGAAGGCTTGAGAGTAGAGGGCCACAGTGGCGGTGACCACCGGACGGAAGGAGAAAGCCTTATTAGGGAAGAGCCAGTTATGTGACTTAGAAGTGAGTATGTGCAAGCAGGTGACCACGCCCGACTGAAGGTTCGAAGGGAAACCGTGTAAACGACAGAAAGCGCCGCCACCGCCCCCAGAATGAACCTCACTTGCAAGGATATGTTGGACGCCGTTTGGACTTTGAAAGGGGGAACCATTGGAACCCCGAAGCAGCATATCACCAGGCTAACCCTCCACCTCCGCAAGGGGATGTCCATGCCCTAATTAGGGGTTTGGAAGCTAAGTACGATGCTGTTGCCGCGTGGACTGTGGGAGGGGAAACGTTCCGCGGTTGATTCTATCATTCAGTTGCCCGCTTCAGTTCTTCACTCCTCGCATGAATGATCTCCTGTTCCTGGGAGATTCATATTGGTCCTCCCCTCCTCCCCCCTCCATAGTCTTTACGACATGTAGGGCGACTTCCTCTCGCATCCTGTAAGTGTCCCTTAATAAAATGGTCCCTAATGACTCTTGTTACTCTATACAGAGATAGATTAGGTCCTGCGTGCTCTGTTTCCCCTTCAGCTCTGGTAAGTAGTGCCAGGAATGGTTTAGGGTGTTAGCCATCTAACTCCATATGTTAGTTTTGAGATACCTGGCTGAAGATCTTCCCTCACATCAGTTTCTCGTCGTCGAATGATAATGAGAATCACTGCTTTTATATGTTACATGCTTGCCTGAATATGCTAGGGGGAGACCGAACCTCTCAAAGATTATCTTCAGAGGTTTAATAAGGAGAGAGTAGAGGTAGAAGACATGTCCGAGAGTGTGGTTTTGACAGCCGCTATAAATGGGCTCTGGCATAAGGGGCCTTTCGTTCTCGAACTAGCAAAGAAGACTCTAACAACTCTGTGAGAGTTTATGGAGAAAGCCGAAGAATTTATTAATCAAGAAGAGATGGTAAGAATGTATGCCGAAAGAGATGCAAAGCCAAAGGAGCAGGCAAAAAGAATTCTGCAAGGGAGAGGGAGCCTCCAGTAAGGGGAAAGGTTCGAAGAAGGGTGCACCGCCGCTTAAGAAGAAAAAGCCTATAACCGAACGAGAATACAAATTTACGCCGTTAAATACAAGTGTAGCGGAGGTGTTCATGCAGATTCGAAGGGATCCGGATTTGAGACGACCTGAGAAAATGTAGGCCCCTCCAGAAAAATGGAGCATGCGTAAGTACTGCGACTACGATCAAGACCATGGCCATGAGACTGAAGATTGCGTCTCCTTACGGATGGAGATAGAGAGAATGATCAAGGGAGGAAAATTAGCCCGATTTGTAGTAGCTAACCGACACACAAAGTACGACAAACCGCGCACCGAGCGGCGTCTTCACGATGAAGCTCATGCGTACGACGACTGACGTCGTCCAGCTACTCCTCCCAGACGTCGAGGTTATGCAGACAATTACAGGGCCAATAGTGAAGCAAGGCATCGCCGAGCCGACAGCGAAGCGGGACGTCATGACAATTGTAATGTCCGCCGGCAAGCGGAATTCGAAAGCGATCGAGAGCCTGTTGGAGAAATTCACACTATCGCCGATGGTTTCGTAGCCGGCAACTCCTCCAGCTCAGGGAGGCGGGCCTATGCAAGGAGGCTACCTTTTGAAGAGATACTATCTCTTGAACGACCTTCGAAAGCCCGCAAGTCAGAGCTTGATGCCATTGCATTTTCTTCGAAGGATGAAGAAGGGGTCTTTTATCCCCATGATGATGCACTGGTGGTGACCCTGATGATAGGGAACTACAACATCCACCGCGTCTTGATCAACAATAGAAGTTCAGCTGACATCCTGTTCCTTCTTGCTTTCGAGAAGATGAACATTGAACAGAGACGAGTGGCTCCGGCTCCCACACCGTTGGTAGGCTTCACAAGAGAGAAGGTCCTCCCGGTAGGGACGATCTCCCTCCCGCTTACAGCAGGTTCAACGCCTAGAGAAAAGACTGTAATGACAGACTTTCTAGTCGTCAATAGACCCTCAGCTTACAATGCTATAGTGGGAAGACTGACCCTCAATAAGCTAATGGCTGTAACGTCTACGTATCACCTGAAGATGAAGTTCCCTATGGACCACGGAGTGGGGATAGTGAGAGGGAATCAGAAGGAGGCTCGTCAATGCTACAATCTGACCCTCAAGGAACCTCGAACTAGAGAAACCCTCCCCGTCTACTATAGGGGGAATGATGAGGGCATAATGCAAAGGGCCGAACTGAATGAAGATCTGATCGAAGTAGCCGTCAATGGCCCCGACCGTGTATTGAAGATAAGATTGCAGCTGCCAGAAAAGGTGAAAGCTACATTGTCAGAATTCTTGAAGAAGAACCTAGATGTGTTTGCGTGGACACATGAAGACATGCCTGGTATCGACCCTGCCATCATCTCACACAGATTAAATATAGACCCCGCTGCTAAGCCTGTCAAGCAGAAAAAAAGAAACTTCGCTCCCGAACGGAACAAAGCCATAGCTGAAGAAGTGGGCATGCTGATAGAGGCAAATTTCATTAGGGAAGTCCATTACCCCGATTGGTTGGCTAACATAGTAATGGTCAAGAAATTTACGGGTAAGTGGAGGATGTGTGTAGATTTCACCGACCTTAATAAGGCATGCCCCAAGGACAGCTTCCCGCTCCCACGAATTGATCTCTTAGTGGACTCCACCTCTGGCCACAACCTCTTGAGCTTCATGGATGCCTTTTCAGGCTATAATCAGATCCGGATGCATGAGTTCAACCAGGAAGCAACCTCCTTTATCACGGATCGTGGGTTGTACTGTTATAAGGTAATGCCCTTTGGGTTGAAGAATGCTGGTGCAACCTACCAGCGCCTGGTAAACACAATGTTCAAGGAACAGATTGGGAGGAATATGGAAGTGTACGTAGACGACATGCTAGTCAAGAGCTTGGAGTTTAAGGACCACCTGACAGACCTTGAAGAAGCTTTCAACGTCCTAAAGCGTTACCAAATGAAGCTTAACCCCACCAAGTGTGCATTCGGTGTGTCTTCGGGGAAATTTCTGGGCTTTATGGTCTCACATCGAGGCATCGAAGCTAATCCAGAAAAAATTAAGGCAGTTCTGGAGATGGATTCCCCCCAAAACACCAAACAACTCCAACGGCTTACCGGGTGGATTGCCGCCCTCAATAGATTTATTTCTAGATCCACTGACAAGTGCTTACCCTTCTTCAAGATCTTGAAAAAGGCTTTTGTTTGGGGGGAAGAGTGTGAAGAGGCTTTCCACCAATTGAAGAGCTACCTGGCTAATCCCCCACTCCTTAGCTGAACAATAGAAGGCGAGCCGCTTTATGTTTATCTTGCGGTATCCAATTTCATTGTTAGTTTGGTTCTGGTCAGAGTGGACCAAGGGGTACAAAAACCGGTATACTACACCAGTAGGGCTCTCCGGGTGCTGAAAGCAGGTATCCGCAAATTGAAAAACTAGCCTTTGCGCTAGTAACTTCGGCAAGGAAGTTAAGGCCGTATTTTCAAGCCCACACGATCCGGGTGCTAACCGACCATTCTTGAAAAGGTTGCTTTTCAAGCCCGATACTTCGGGGCGCCTGGTTAATTGAGCAGTGGAGTTAGGAGAATTTGATATTGAATACTTGCCTAGGCCAGCTATAAAGGGACAGGAGTTGGCGGACTTCATAGCGGAGTTCACGAACCCTGATAATCAAGAAGACCAACCAGTAAGCGACCTTTGGAAGATCTGTGTAGATGGCTCGGTGACGAGGAGACAAAGCGGAGCTGGCATAGTATTGACAACCCCGGAAGGTCAGGAGATTAAATATGCCATCCGAATGGACTCAAGGCCACCAACAACGAGGCAGAGTATGAAGCCGTGGTAGCAGGCCTTATAATCGCCCACGAACTTGGAGCTGAAAACGTTGAAATTCATACTGATTCACGTGTAATCGTGGGCCATATCTTGGGCGAGTACGAAGCGAAAGGAGAAAAAATGAAGAAATACCTCGCGAAGGTTAAAGAACTCTCAACTCGGTTTCCACACTTTCATGTGAAGAGGGTCCTTAGAGAAGAGAACGTAGAGGCAGACAGGCTTGCCCGAATCGGGTCAGTATAAGAAGAAGAGCTTGAGGGCTCCGAGGAACAGGTTCGCCTACTGCCTACGACGGCCATCATAGGCGGCCCCCAGGTGTGTGCGATACGAGACCCGCCAAAGTGGGCCTAGAAGATATTCCGGTATATTAGGGAGGGCTAGCTCCCAGCAGACCGAAAAGCTGCCGCCAAGATACGCTTAAAAGCTTCCAAATACACTGTTATTGATGGATCCCTTTACCGGCAAGGCCTTACCCTACCGCTCCTCAAATGCTTGTCCCAAGATGAAGCTGATTATGCCCTAAAGGAAATTCATGAAGGAGTATGTGGCAGTCACTCCGGAGGGCGTAACCTAGCTCATAAGGCCATCAGAGCTGGATATTACTGGCCTAAGATGTACCAGCAGTCCATAGAAATGGTGAGAACCTGTGATAAATGTCAGAAGTTCGCCAACGACAAGAAGAATCCACCTAAGGAGCTCACTCCAATCACATCTCCATGGCCCTTTTCCATGTGGGGGGTGGATATTGTTGGTCCCCTTCCACCCGGAAAAGGAGGTGTCAAGTTTGTAGTAGTAGTGGTCCACTACTTTACTAAATGGGTGGAAGCAGAAGCCCTCGTACACATCACCTCCCCGAATATTACCAGGTTCCTTTGGAGATCAGTGGTTTGCAGATATGGTCTTCCCCATGCCTTCGTCACAGACAACGAGAAGCAGTTTGATTGTCAAGCATTTCGAGACTGGTGTGAAGGCCTTAAAGTTAGGAATTACTTCTCTTCACCAGGGCACCCGCAAGCTAATGGGCAAGTAGAGGCTACAAATAAGACCATTTTCAAGACATTAAAGAAGCACCTCGAAGACAGGAAGGGTGCCTGGGATGAGCAGTTGCACGAAGTCCTATGGGCTTACAGAACTACCAAGAGAACCCCTACGAGGGATACTCTCTTTGGCCTAGCATTTGGGTCAGAAGCCATCGTCCCAGTAGAAACGGAACTAGCGAGGCTTCACGTCCAGAAGTATGACCTTGAGCTCAATGACGATGGATTGAAGCTGTCATTAGACCTTTTGGATGAAAGACGAGATCAAGTAGAAATTGTAATGGCATCGTATCGTCAGAAGGCAACCCAATATTTCAACCGGAGGGTCAAGCCTCGAAAGTTCAAAATTGGCGATTGGGTGCTCAGGAAGGTGACTTTGGCAACTAAAGAGCGCACAGATGGAAAGCTGGCTCCAAACTGGGAAGGACCGTATAGAGTCGTAGAGTGCAACCGACCTGGCGCTTACCACCTCAAGACCTCAGAGGGAAGAAGATAGCCCCACCCTTGGAACGCGGAGCATTTAAAGCGATATTACCAGTAATCTCCCATGATTTCAAAGTTGTATTTTCTTTACTGACCAAAATTCTTTTTTCTTTTGATTGTTCCATCTTTCCATGTGTAAATGAACGACATGAATGAGTGTGATAATGGACTGGATGCAATCTCTTCCCCCGAGCTCAAAGATCAAAGTCATGGTTCTGTCATTGAGGTCTCCGACCCCTTGACATGCCGAACCAAGATCGAAAGATTTGCGCTCCGTCATTGAGGTCTCCGACCCTTTGACATGCCGTGCGTTAGATCCAAGATCAAAATCATGATTCCATCATTGAAAGTCTCCGACCCTTGAATGCGAACCAAGGATCGAAAGATTTGCTCCGTCATTGAGGTCTCCGGCCCTTTGACTGCCGTGCGTTAGATCCAAGATCAAAATCAATGATTCCCGTCACTTGACGTTCGACCCTTGAGTGCCGGAACCAAGTCGAAAGATTTCCGCTCCGTCATTCCTGAGTCTCTTCCGACCTTTGACATGCCGTGCGTCTAGATCCAAGATCAACAATCATGATTCCGTCATTGAGGTTCCGACTTTGACATGCCGAACCAAAATCATGAATTCGTCATCGAGGTCTCCGACTTCTTGACATGCAGTGCGTCTAGATCCCAAGATCAAATAATCATGTTCCGTCCATTGAGGTCTCGCAACCCTTTGACATGCCCGTGCGTTAGATCCAAGCATCAAAATCATGGTTCCGTCATTGAGGTCTCCCGCCCCCTTGACATGTCGAACAAGATTCGAAAGAATTTGCGCTCCGTCACGAGGTCTCTTGACCCTTTGACATGCCGTGCGTTAGATCTAAGAATCAAAATATGGTTCCGTCATTGAGGTCTCTGACCCCTGCTATGCGAACCAAGATTGAAAAGAACTGGGCATCCTGTTCACTTGAAGTCCCGACCTTTTGACATAGCGCGTGCGTTAGATCCAAGATCAAATCATAGTTCCGTTCATTGACGTTCCAACACCCATTGATATGCTGACCAAGATCGAAAGATCTAGCGCTCCCTCATGAAGGTCTCCGACCCTTTGAATGCCATGCGATAGATCGGCAAGATCAAATCTGGTTCCATCATTGAGGTCTTCGACCTCTTGACATGCTAAACCAAGATCGAAAGATCTGCGCTCCGTCATTGAGGCCTCCGACCCTTAGACATGTCATGCGTTAGATCCAAGATCAAAATCATGGTTCCGTCATTGAGGTCTCCGACCTCTTGACATGCCGAACCAAGATCGAAAGATCGGCGATTCGTCATTGAGGTCTCTGACCCTTTGACATGCCGTGCGTTAAATCTAAGGTCAAAATCATGGTTTTGTCATCGAGGTCGCCGACCCCTTGGCATGCCGAACCTGATATGCTGAACTGAAGCCGGAACCTTAAAGGCCAAATACGAACACTTCAGCTGCGGAGGTTCAGCACCCCTTCTTCTAATGCCATCCTAACAGTACGTCGGCAACAAAGGGTTCGCTAAATAAAGCAAATGAGGTGAGGCAAAAACCTTGCCATTTGTATTTTATCCTTAATAGTGTAAACGAATGGCGTATTCGGGTGGGATTTATTGAAGATAAAATGCCATAATGGCTCGTTTCATTCCAAAAAGGGGGGAGGTATACACAG
>FXXK01001861.1:37099-62282 GCA_900184695.1 Betula pendula
CAAAATCAACAAACAGGAGCGAGAGGCTCAATGGCCTTCCCTTCAAACAAAACTAATAAAGAAAAATGCCCAAGCAGGGGCAGCAACATTAACAAGCCACGGGTTGCCGACCCTTACAAAAAGAGGAAGGAGAAGAGAGTGAAGCGAAAGCACAACTTCTGCTTTAATCCTCGTCAAAAGAGAAGCCGCTGGCGACGTAGGTATCCAATCCAAATTCCTCCCCCAGCACCATGCGCCGATAGTGCAATTTCTTGCGCAGTGGAGCGAGTTGCCCCTAAAGTCGGCGAATATCCGCTTCTAGACAGGCTACTCGGTTCTCCAGACAACCGAGCCTTGTCCCCTAATGGAAGTCGTAGGCTTTGGCTTTCCTGGGCGTTTTACGCTACCCACTAGGCCCCGCCACCGAACGAGCGGTCTCTCCGCCAGGAGAAGGAGGACCATTGTTGTCCTCCACAACCCTGTCACCCCCGGCATTAACAGCGGGGTTTCCCATCTCCTCCTCCTCCGGTGGGCTAGGCACTATGCTTGGAATGAAGAAAGGGTCACTATCGGAACGACCGGCAGATCTTGAGGGGTGGTTAACGGACGAAGAGTCCAAAACCACAATCTGTCGAGTTGGTCGCAGGGGGTTGGCCCCAGTGACCCCTGCTTGGCCTCGAAGCCGCTTGCTCTGGCGGGAGCCGAACGGAGGTTGAGGGGCAGGAACTCTCTGAGGCCCTCTTCGGCGTGCGTCTCCGTCCATAGTAAAGAGCACTTACGATGGAGAGAAAGAAGAATGAAAAACGATGGTGAAATAACGGTAGGCGTAACCCTCCCTTAAGTAGGCGTGCTGGGCGTGGAAAACCCAACAGTCGCGCCTCCTTGATAACCCCACCATCGCTCACTGCGCAGCCTATCATTACTGATGCCCCCGAATGAGACCTTTCAAATTCCTGGAATAGGATCACAGAATAATATCCCGCTCTGATCAGGTACGAAAGTATCTGAGCAATATTCCAAATCGTATTGCCCAATATTTAAAGATAAGAAAAGAAATGCAATCAGATGACAGGACAGAGTCAAAGAACCTCATTATGAAGGTTAGACTTAGACTTAGTCCCATCATAAAAGCAAAAAAAAAAGGGAGCCCCAGTATGAAGGTCCAGAATGACCATCCTTAAGGAGCCCCATCATTTCAAAACCCATCTTAACACAAAGCGGCCGAGAATGCAAAAAGAAAAGTACGTCAATTCCTATTATAAAATACAAGTTTGTACATGGGATATTGCATACAATTATAAGGGGGGAGCCCTCCTGCCATCACTAGGTTCGACTCCGGATTCACCTCCGGCCGTAACACTGCTAGGTCCGGCCCCAGCTTCATCTCCGGCTACCGGCCGAAGTACTGCTATGGGGGGTGGAATGGTCCACATTGCACGAGCGTCTGGCAATTCCTCTACCCCAAACATCTTAAGTTCATTCAAGGCTCGGGGGACGGGCCGAACGTCGCGAATGTTGATAGTGGGTACCCTGTGCCGCAATCGTTCGTCCACTGCAATCGCCCGAAGAGTCTCAAACCCTCACTCGAACCCGTGGATCCAAGTGTGGTTCCTAACTATGTGGACCACATCAAGCTGGTGTTTGAACCTTTTCACCTTCTCGTTCGCATCATGATGCTTCCACATGTGGTGCTGCGATAAGTCGGTGGCAAACCTCTCTCGTACCTGAAGCTCAGCATTTTCCTTCCTTAATGCTGAAATCTCCTCGTTTTGCAGCGAGGCGAGAAGTTTCAAGGCATCGTTCAACTCTTTCCGCGCAGAGTTGCATTCAGCCTCTACGGAGGAAAGATTCCGAGACAAATCTGCTACTTCCGCCTAGAATCCCGTAATAGCCCCCTTCTGCTCGTCAACGACCCCCTGCAGCCATGATGAACGACCAGATAATTCATATTCGACCTGCTCTGCCCTCGCAAGCCTAGCCTGAAGGTCGGCTACCTCCCTTCCAAGCCTAGAATTGACCGTTTTGAACCGGAGAGCTTCAGAGGTCAGCTCATCAATCCTCGCTTGCCCAACGTTGACGGTTGAGCGAAGTTGATCGTATTGGGAGGATTTTGCCTCCAAAGCTTCTTGCTTTTTCAGGGCTTCAAAAAGCTCTTTGTTGTGACTGGCCGACCTCTTTTCCAATTCAAGGTTTTGAACCTCTAATGCTGAAATTGTAGATCTAGTTGCCGAGAGCTCACCCTCCTGAGCTTCGGACTTCCTTTTCCACTCAAGGAACAAATCCTGGCTAGAATGCAAATGTTCGCCGAGTGAGTCTACGGCGACCAATGAGTCCTACACAAAAAAGCAAAATCAATAGGTAGCTTGAACCTCAGAAGAACCGAAGTGAACAACGATAATTGTAATCCGTACCTCGATTTGGTGGCGAAGGATGAGAACTGGATCTTCTTGGGGTCCAACTGCACCCCACCATGTGAACCCCGCTGGTCGAGGTAGCCTCTTCAGGCACCGAACCCCCAGAAAGGTAATTGGGGAGAGCCCCTATGCCTGGGTTCGGGAGCTCAAATTCATTTTGGACCTCTAAAGGGTCCTGAACCTCGAGAGTAGCAGTCACTGCACCCGAAGTGGTACCCACTGCAGCAAGTTTGGTCTCTGCCTGGATGGGGGCCACCACAACATCCTCAACTTCGGAAATAGGGCCTATTTCGTTCAAGGTAGCATCCAGCTCAAGCTCCCCCGAAGTCGTAACAAGCTCACTTCTGAACGCTTTGGTAAGAGGCTTGACTGCCGACGTTGGTGAAGGAAAGGACGATAGAGCTACATTCCCCCAGTCACTTCCACCAAGGGGGACTGTCTCAGTCGTAGGCTCTGAGCTCTCATCCATGAGGATAATGTCAACACCATAAGCCTTCTTCATCGAAGGGTACTCCTTGAGAAACTCAATGAACTCGGAGCTCTCCTCCTCTCCTCTCTTAGGGGACAAAGAAGGGCTTGTGTCCTCCGATCGCCCCGGAGCCTTCTCTTAAGGGCGTGAGTCCTCACTACAAGAGGAACTTCATCCTCATCTTCGTCCGGGCTATCATCGAGGAAGATTGGACCTTCCACGACCTGAGGGGCGGGACCTTCTGCCAAATCTCCCTCTCTTGACAGAGAAAGGGAAACTGATCCTTCTGTAGAAGAGACAGATGGCTCGGTTTCCTTAGCTAGTGCAAGGTTCGGCCCTTTGCACCTCGTCCGCCGGGTCGAACCTTCTGCCTTTCCTTTCTTCTTCAGCACGAAAAGCACGTCCGAATCCTAGCCATTCCGGTGCACCTGTGCTCAGAAAAGCCCAAGTACTTCTGCAAAAAGGCGGGCAGAGCAAGGAACCCCAAATTCGATTCCTCTCCTTCCGCCTCCATGCTCTACGTAGACCAGGTGATCATACGATCAACCCTTTCCTGTTGGTTTACTGTCAACCTCGGTTTGGGGAACTTCCTTGATTTTAGGTCCCCCCAATGACGAGGAACCCGAGCTTCGGGTGGGCGATCCCACAAGATGGGAGGAAGTTCCCATCCTAAGCTAGAAACGAAAAGAAAGATTTTTCGAAAGGGGGGTTGCTAGTCCATGTACTTGGAGAGGAGAAGAACTTCCTTTCTCGACCCTGCAAAGCCCAAGTCTGCCCATACCTACCCGGGACAAACAAATTCAAGAATTCTAGCGCAGAAAGTTGCACACCTTCTCCCAGAACCATTGGCCACGCCACGCAACAGGCAATCACGTTCCGCCATGTGCTGGGCTTTAGTTGGGTACGAGCCATCCCCAAGATGTGCAGTATTTCGCAGGCCACCTGAGAGAAAGGAAGCTGGAACCCAGCCATAAGGGCCCGCTAAAAAATGCACACTTCATTCTCCAAAACATTCCCGTGAATCCCCTCATCCTTCAAAAGAATCCGAATATTCACCCCATTAGGGATCTCGTAAGTTTTCCTTCACCTTTCGGCATCCTCCTGTTTCAGAGAAGATTGCCAGGTAGAGGGGGCCCCAGAGGCGCCGAGCCTAGAAGATTTCGACATTGTTTCTGAAAGGGAGATGTCCGGTTAAAAGCGAAAGGCGAAGGGTCGGTAGTTGAGAAAAGGATAAGATAGCTAAAGGAAGTTACAGCGATGGCTAGGGATTCTTTGTAGAGAAGATAAGAGAGAATCTTCTCTTCGAGAGTGCCTATACACGTCAGAATGGATGATCTCCAAAAAGGCGTGGATGAGAGATGAACACGTGTGATGAGACTAAAGAGGACACGGCACCCCATGTCCCAAAGTGCCTTGGATAACGAATCGATGGGGTGATAAACATCGGTTCATTTCTGAGAGCATAATAAAATCCTCCCACCATTCTAAACGCATGACGCGAGAGATTGTAGGGGGTAACTGTTGGGGGTTGGGCCCAAACCATATATGCGGGCCCATATCCCATTAGTTGATCCAAACCTTCAGGTGCAGGGCCCATGTCTATATGGCGCCGACCCTTGTTAAAAGGGTCGGTTTCTACGATAAGGGTCGTAACAATCCAGGTTCGGCTCTCTAGCTGAAAAGGATGATGAGCCTTGATGGAGAAAGGACAAGGTCTATTATGGCTCGCATTTAAGGCAGCCAATCTCGATTGCCATCCCCGCGTGTTCCCAAGATTCGCTCACTCGCGAGATACGATTGATTTGACAAGCAAGCGAAAAGCCCATACGCCATGGACCAATATGTGCGTGACACGTGGAGGGATCTTTAATGGCCCGCATGGGCATGGAAGAAAATGGAGATCTTAAGGCCCCACCGCAGAGGCTCATTAAATGGGCCTCGGGGGGTCCGCCATTATATAAAAGGGGAGGAAAGCTCGGTTGAAAAGGTAAGTAACAGAACTCACTCAATATTCTAAGTCTTTTCAATTAGAGATTCGCTCTCAAAGGTAAAACTGGCTTAGGCATCAGAGCTATCCCCCGCTGGCAACCCCTGCCAAGCTCTTGTGTCTAATTTTTTTCTATTCTCAGGTTCACGCGAAGTTGGACTCGGAAACTGTCCCAACAGACTTTTATGTTTTCATGATCCTTGATTGAGGGGACATAGGCTATACAATGATGCTTTTTTACATGATTTATGAGGGTTTGATGAGTTATGCTAGGGATCACGATTCAATCCACACTTAGTTTAATTTAGTGTAAGTGGAAAGTCTAGTGGGAACCTATGATGCCTCATGCTTTTTCTATAGAATTGTGTAAGCTTTGAGAAGGATTTATATTGCATGCTAGGGAGCTTGAACTATCTCACATTTAGATGATTAGGTGGGTGGTTAATGTGTAACTAAGATGCTATGTCATTTTCTCTTAAAAGTATTTTCATGTTGAGTAGTTGTAGGGTTGACAACCTTTGCACTCTCATTTTATGCTTATGTCAAAAGATCCATGCTAGACATAGTTCACTTGTAGTATGTGGATTGGATGAAGTCAATTCCTTATACTCTCCCTACTCCCTTTATCTTTAAATTAGTTGTTGTTTATTTTTGTTGTTTAGTTGTTAAGAATTTCAAAACCCTTTATTTTCATGAGTTGAGTTGGAAGGAATCTTGAAAACTTTGTAGCAAAAGCAACCAACACAATCCCTGCGGACGATACCCTCTTTTAGAGCTATCCTGTAAGGGTACGATCTATCACAAGTGGTTAATTATAAATTTTAAAATCGAGTGCGCTTGCGAGCGTATCATGGGGTATTACATTCAGCCACCTTTAGGCCGGGCCTTGTGGGTGGCTAAGCCACCCCCTAGGGATGCAAAGGGGTGGCTCGAGCCAACCCTTTTGTTTTGGTGTTTTTCTTTTTCCTAAAGTTTTTTTTTTAATATTTTAATGTTTTTAATTTTTAATAAGACATAGCGATGTGTCAGTATTTTAACACTAACACGTGGACTTCGATTAAATATTTGGACGGAAGATGGACGGAGGTACTATGTCCGTCTTTAGCAAAGATTAAGGTACTATCTATGATACAAAGTGAAACTGAGGTGGCTAAAAATAAAGTTGTTAAACCACACGGGGCAAAATGTATTTACCCCTTATTTGAAATCTTTTACATTTGGGTATATTATTTTCATATTGTTTAAATTAAACAATTTTACTTATCTAACACTCCTACACCACTATCATGAAAATTTACCACACTTTAGTCGAATTTACTTGCTCCAAAATACAACAATAACAATTGTTAGAAGCTAAAATCCAAAAGCATCTTCTTTAATCACAAAATTTTAAGAAACCAAATTTCCATTTTTATCAAACCTTAAATCCTTATATTTCTCAATTTGCCTAATATCAATCCTCTTTGTACATTTAGATAAATTCTTTAAATCTCTCGTTATAATAAAATCATAAATTCCAAATAACTATTTCAAGAACACTTCAATATCCCCAAATTTCAAATTATTGAATCAAAAATCCAAAATTATCAATCTAGCACAAACTCATCAATTTTTATCAATCTAATACCATAAAATGTCTAATCACACCACATAACATAATCCTACAATTTCATATCAACAAAATAATCAATTTGGATCGATTGAAAACTGAGTCAAGGATATTTTGGTTGGGTCTAGCTTTTTCCAACCAAGTAAAGGCGATTGATGGCGATGGGAGGGCCAAAGAGTGTTGGGAAGTGTGATAGATTAAAGTTGTTTATTCTTTGATTAATTTTTTAGCATTTGGCATATACAACTGTTTGCATGTATACCTCTGATCGCATATTATTCTATCATGTACATATAAGGTCCTTAAGTTACATTAAATATGACTTTGGTGTGAGTAATGAGATTATCACATAGAAGATCTAAGTCATAAGTTCTTGTCGTAGCTTATAAAATATTGTTTGTAGTTGAAAAATGAAACTGAGCCTTCCATTGAATAAAACTATAACATATCAACCGTGATAATTTATTTTGATCATGTGGACTAGAGACTTCGAGTTGATTTCTTGGTGCGGAAGCATAGGAATGCAATGCACTAAAAGGGCCATGTGAGTCATCATTTTTTATTAGCACTGTCATAAGAATGATTGTACACTCACAACTATTTATAACAGTTACTCTAAATTCTGAGAAACTTGTGAAGTCATATGTGAAGTATATGTCACTTTGATACAATTAGGAGTGAGACCTTAACTGCGGTTAAAATCCCAGTGTGTTGGGTGATCTCATGTAGCATTATGGGAACAACATCTTCAAGATGGAATCCAAGCCCTTTGTGAGAATTGAAGTGATAATGAATATTTCTCTTGATGTATATTTAATGGGATGATTATTTTGAATTTTAGGCTTGAGTGTTTCAATAAGAGTTATTGAGACTTTACGTACATAGTGAGATGAATTTTCACAAAATGTAAGTTAAGAATAATTATTTGATTAAATGGGGAACTCAAGGGATAAGAGGTAATGACTAAAAGTGACAGTCTTAATCAACTTTAATTCAACTACGGAATATTCCACTGAAAGGTAATATGTAATAAATAAGTATGTCATTGGGATTAATTGATTAAATTCAAGAATATTAATTAGAGTGCAATTACAACTATTAAGTTTACTAATAGTACATTAATAAAAGTCATGGAGATAACAAGTGTCACAAGCCCTATGGAGCTATATATATATAATATATATATATATATATATTTCTTTAGGTCTCTCTTCAAGTTGATGTAATTTGACCATTATTTTAGGATCGTAGTTATTTATTTGGGCTTGGTTTTATTTATAAAACATGGATTAGGAGTTAAATCCAAATGGAGATGGTCTTACAAGACATGGACTAGAATTTTGATCCAAGCCAAGTCAAGAATTTTAAAGGCCAAATCGCGATTTTAAAATTTACAAGACATGGCTTCATCAACTCTTCAAGCAATCCACACGACAATCTCCTTGAAGTACATCCTCAAGTGACTTGTGTAGTATCACACCAAGCCCTTGGACCTGATCTCTCACAAACTCTCTGGGAGTGTGTTCTAAATTTTGTGTGACTGTGAGATAAACTCTAGAGAAAATAAAAAATCATTGAAATAGAAAATAGCAACCTGCGGCGGTGAGTTTGGATACAATAGGTGGGCATCCGAATGCAGCTAGGATGTCGTAACCCTAACCAACTATCTCGTTCGAACTCGCCTCTTCCAGATCTACATTGTTTGTAGTGCCGTCCAAACATCCTTGATTCTGAGAGGTCACTAGAGCTCCAACAGTCCGAACATTTAGTTGTTCGTCTGGACATCTCTAATTTCAATAAGTCCTTGGAGATTTTTCCAATTCCCGTATGGACACTCTTTCATCTTGTTCGGACGCTCAGCTATGTACTTGCCTTCTTTTAGCAGTTTCTTCAACCTTCTTTGAGTGCAGACCTAAGTACTAGCTACCCAAAAATCCCCCAAACACAAAATAAAATTTTGGACACTCAATGGGCCAATTCTATAAAACCTAACACTAGCATTTGGCAAGCGACGTCATGACAGCTTCTTGACGACCTTTTGACGAATATAGACCGACACAATTCTTTGCTTTATCATCATGACGAGCTTCTGATGGCTATTTGATGAAAGTAGGCCAAGACTCTTCTAAGCTACATCATCATGAAAGGCTTCTGACGGCTATCTGATGGAACCAAGTCAAAAGCATTTGTTCTTCCAAACGAGAGAACGTCATTATAGCCTTCTGACGGTTATCTGGAAAAACTTCAAAAAACCCTCTGAAACCCACATTTTTCACTCCAAACACTTAGGAGATTTAAGGGATAATCAAGTATAGTTATGAACACCGAATAAGTCAAATTTCTAAAACCTAACATTGGTTGTTTCAATAGACATAATGTTAGAGAGAGAGAGAAAAAAAAAAAGCAAAATAGAAGAAAAACAATGACACTTGCCTTATTGCTTTGATACCATGTTAAATCACTATTTGTCTCAAAACTTAAGTTGATAGGAACTGGTGAATTTAATCATTTAATTCATAATTTAACACTCTTCCTTACGTGTGGGTTCAAACTCTCCATTATAGATGAAGCTTAACATGTGAAATATTTTTAATTGAAATAAAAGATGAATTACAAAGACAATGTTCGAACTCAAAATATTGGTCTATATACTATGATAATAAAGATATAAATAATGTTTCTAATATCTCATTGAGGACTTTGTATTTAATTTACTTCTATTTATAATGAATTGTACAAGATAAACACTTCAAGTTTGAAATATAAAAGCTGTGAAACTCATCTTCAGATGAGATTGTTACAATATTAAAATACAATTGAAACTTTGAAACTTGAGATATTGTTATTGAATGCAATCTTGGACCTGGTTTGCTACCTGATCTTAGGCTTCTACCTTATCTTGTTTATAAGAAGGTATGAGAGACCTGAAGAGAAAAGAAAAAAAAATTGCATTTCTCTTAATCCAATGCGATCAGTCCTCCTAAACTCGAAAAGCTTACGTTAAACCTATGATATTCTTAGATTTCAAAGCTCATACAAGATTAGAAGAAAAAAAAAAAAAAAAAAAGCTCCAATATATATATATATAATATATATATTCAACACATGCAATTTTCAAACCGTGGCCATTTTTTCTTTTTTTTTTTTTTTTTCTGGAGAGAAAAAGGTAGAGAGGGCGACCAACTGTGGCTACTCTATCTAGGCGTAACCATAATAGCACCTACATGGGAGCATTGTTTAGTAGGGGCCTAGATGGCGAAAAATCATAGGTTCTCTCTAAAAAACGATCGAGCCATAGCTTTACTCCCGCCCCACTAAGAACATTAGCAGATCCAAGCCCATGAGGCGGTTTCCAAGTGATTCCCATTTTGGATTCAACCTTGGGACCTAGAACCCCCACAGGAACTTGAATCCCATTAGACCACCTCCTCAGTCTTCAAACCGTTGCCAATTGATATTACTTAATGGAACCTAAAAGCTAGCTAGGTACAAGCATATAGCGTACGTTTAAAAATCATGGCTCTTTTGACAACTCAGTCTTTTATTTTTTTCTTTTTTATCTAAAAAAGTCAAACTCTTTTTTTACATTAACATACTTCCTTTATTTTCAGTACTCACAAAAATTCAAACATATTTACAATTTATTTAACTAACCCATCTCCCAATTCCCATCTCTTATGAATTGGCTCTTACCAAATAAAGGATTGACTATTCCTTAGGAATAGTCATTCCATTCTGGGACCTATTCCGCAAACCAAACGGGAGCTTATTCTCATATTTTTTTAAACTCTACTAAAAAAAAATTCATTTTTTTAAAGTCTATGTTTGGTGACTATTCAATTTTTTTCAACGCAACTCAATAAATAAATAAATAATAATAAAACGACAAAAAAAAAAATAAAAAAATTTCAACCACCACAAATTTTTTTTCCTCAATTTTTTTTCATTTCTACTTAACTTTTTCTAAACATAATATTAATTTTCCCACATTTTTTGCTAATTTTTATTTACTATTCTAAACCATCCAAACATAATTTCAATTTTTTTTTCATCGGTATTCAAAATTTTAAAAAGTCAACAAATAAAAAAAAAAATCGAACACTGAAACGAGTCCTTGGTCACATCAAACTTGGGAGCTTAGATTTCGAAGCTCCAACCAAAAAAAATTCTATACAAATTGATATTACTTTAATAAAAAAATGTTGATCAGATAAGCCACCAAAAACTTATTTACACACTCACCACTCAGGGCTGGCTCTATGACTAGGGCAATTAGGTTACTGCCTAAGGCCTCATTGATAAGATCTCTTATGGTCTTTTACATCAAATTTTTCAAATAAAAATTAAAAGGCTTCAACAAAATAAAATGAGAGGAGTCCTTTGACATGTTAGGAGGGTTTAGAAAAAAAGTGAAAAAAAAGACAAAAAAAAAAAAAAGCATGTAATAGAGGTTAAAATCTTCAAAAATTCCAACTAAAGCATTATTTATATATATATATATATATTATATATAATAATTCTTTCATCACTCTCAATCTTTTACTTTTGGTTCTATCATTTTTTGTAATGCCTTAAGAATTTAGCTAATTTGTAGTTAAATTATCATGGTTCGCCTCACAACCTTAATTATCAAATTAAGACTCAGGGTATCTCTATTCTTCGTGTTATGGGAAAATATGTAGAACACTAACTTGGGAATCACCTTATACACAAATTTATCTATTGAAGAAAAAATAAACTAGAGTACAACGTTCATAGAGCATTTAAAATAATTAACTGATAACTGTTTAAATTTCCTAATTTAATCTTTGTCAAAGTTTTAGCGGAATAGTTGATCTAAGTATACAATAAATAAGTCTAACATCATTAAAAATAGGTGCAGAGCTTTACATCTAAAGATCAAACCTGAATACAATAACTGCTGTCTAGATACCATAATCTTTGTGCGGATCCTAACTGAACAAACTCCTGAGAGTTTTGTAAAATACCGAGGCATTTTACGAAAAGGAAGTATCTAAGTAAGTCATTTGACTTAGTAAGCAAATTATTTTGAAAACTGTGAGATATAAAATAAATAAAAATGTTATTAACAATTTCCCATGATTTTTTGTAAATAGCGAGTTTAATCTTCGTTATTATGCCCTTTGACAAAGAAGGTAGTATTTAATTTCAAAAGTGGGACATAATCTCGATTATTAAACTATCATTCTTAAATGCAAAAATATGCTTCATGAATACTGTATAAATAGTCATATGTTAATAATATGGTCTATTTGAGATATTACCCCCGCTCAATAGGGTTATCGTGTCCAAAAGGACATCTAATACAATTCCGGTACCCCGGACATTGCACGAACGTACCGTCTTACACTAGCAGTCCAACCGAGTCCGACTCGGGTGGACCACACTGACTAGTTAAGCCATAACTAGTGATCCACTCAAGAAATTGTGCGCTGTCACAAACTAAACCATTGTATCCAAGACCTTGTTCATAAAATAACACTATTTGACTATAGAATCAACCCATAAAATAGTAAGCCCATGGCCATTATTCCGTTACGAGACGGTGCAACCATGACATACGATGCAATTATTGTTCATTTATTTGAAAATAGGGAATATATAATCAAATAATATCTTATCCTAAAATGATAAAGTAAATCACATAGAATATTATGCTCATTCATCTGACATATCACACTTCACAAAAATGCAGTTTTCTTTACTCAGTTAAAATACTTACCTCGATTGCTCATCCGATGCTTCAGACATTTTGCAAATTCCTCATTAACTGTAAAATAACCCGACAATATGTTAAGAACATAATCCCTTACTAATTGTGAAATATTGTGTGTTCTTTGTCTTAAAAACCTCTAATTTGGCATTTCTGGTCATCATCGAACTTTTGACACGACTATCAAACATTTGATCCTTGAAGATCAAATATTTGATCAAGAACAGTGGAACGTTTGATGAATGTCTAGAATGTATGAAAGTCCAAAACTCCTATTAAACCTTCATATCATTCTTAGACTTAGAACATCATCTAACAAAATTAAAGAACGTAAATAATACACTTTAAAAGAGGTAAAACACAAGGTAGTCAATTTTATCAAAACATTTTGGAAAGTCCTCATAAAGTCTTTGAATCACTATGACATAATTTAAAAGCATAAACATGACCTTAACTAGCTTTAAAACAATAAAATATAACATAATAAGAGTAAGGATTCGGAGGTTACTCTTGAAGAATATAACTTCCTTCAAATGAGAACTTCCTCTTAAAAAATCCTTCTCAAGTCTTAACAAATAGTTTTTGGAAGGTTGGGTCAGCTCTAGGTCGTTTCCTGAGGGGAATGAAGTGGTATTTATAGGGAAGTGGGGTGTTAGACCGATTCCCTATGAAAAATTCATTTTTGGATATGATCGAACATTTGATATTCAATATCGAATGCTTAATATTCAATATTGAACATTTGGTCTATTTATATCAAAGAATTTAGGGTTTCTCTTCAAACGTTTCGTGAAAGTATCGAACGTCTGATAAAAGCACATCGAACGTTCCATAAAAGTATCAAACGTTTGATGTTCGTATTGACACATTCTGAGCATTGCACAGGCTTTGCAGAGTTTGTGTCTGTACTTTCCAAAATCGAACGTTTGATGGTCATATTTTCTGCTTAAAAAGTTATTTAAATGTTTAACAAAAATTGGAAAACTATTTTTAATCAATCTTTTGTCAAATATTTATAAAAAGAGCTTTTAATTATTTTGGGGCATTACATTCTCCCAACCTTATGAAAATTTTGTCCTAGAAATTTAGCTTTCCAAAACGAAAAAAATAAATCTTTCATAAAATTGTAAATCTGGTTAACATAATGAAAATAGTTATATCAAAAATAAATTCTTTTAAAGAGAAATGACATTGCGAAATAAAGTAAGTATCCAAAATAAAACATAAAACTACACAACATCATCCAAAATAAATGATAGGCCCATGCCTATGACTAAATATCCATACAAAATATATAATGTATATAAAACTATTACTAACAAAATAAAATAAACAATGCCTCAAGGTCTAACTCCATCGCCTGCCCCTGGGCTAGATCCAACACTGTACTCCTAGACCATGTCATTCCAGCCAGGTATATTGGTCAAGTCTTCTATCTCCCCTAAGATGAACTTCTCATGAAGTTCCTTGATCCTCTCGGCCATGTCCTCGTGAGCCTTCCTCTCAGTATTAGTCGTCTCTAGCTCAGTCCTGAGCTCCGTAGTGAGGGCCTAGATGTCTTTCACGCAGGCTGTGAAGCGGGTCTCCATATTCTACAGTAGCATCTACATACCTCCTTGTAATGCTTCGATTGCAACTAGTATGCGAGCCTCTGATGGAGATTCGGCTAGAGCAGTCTGAGAAGATGTCAATCCTCCCGCAGGGTCAACTAGCTCATCTAAAGACTGTGCTAGAATCACTAAGGTCCTCTTGACATGGCATTTACTCGTGGAGAGGAACTTTCGGTTGATGGATGACTTCGGCAGCATAATGGTGGTCTTCTTTCTAGAGACCCCAAAAGACTCGGTGATCTGAGTGATCAAGGCCCCAAAAGGAAGTAGGACATTCTTGCTGTTGCGAGAGATGCCCTTCATAAGGACCATGGCAAGGGTGCCAAAGTCAATTGGAATATGAGCCTAAATGACGTAGAGGCATAAAGATCGCTCGAGAGTAATCCAATATTTGCTTTCGATCGGATGGATAAGGATTCGGAGGATCCGATATGTCATCTTAGGAGCAAGAGGCAACTCACTGAGCTTGAATCCCGGTGGTGCTCAAAGATAGATTGTGGGGCCTCCCCTCATAAAAACTGTCGATCAAAACATGTCGCTATGGCTAATCGTCGAAGGTCAACGAGTAGGGAGAATCTACCATTTTCGGGGTGCCAATAAGAGTGCAGATAAGCTCGGCAGTCACTTGGATCTCGTGGCTACAGAGCTATGTCACAAATTACCCATCACCGTAATCATATATGTTCGAGTAGAACTCCCGAACCAACTCTACAGATGCCACTCCTAGGACGGTGAGCATATCTATCTATTCTAGAACTCATAGCACTCCAGAATCCTCAAGTTCTCCTTCGCGATATCAACGAGGTCCACGGACGCTCATCCAACAACCCTCACCCGTAATAATGCTTAACGTAAGCATGTTCGGCTGCGCCGTTCCAGAATCTCCATGCGTCAAAACGAGTAGTCACAAGTGTACTCTAGGTCGGGGTGGATCCAGAAGTGGAGGGGTCTACCATCTCAGCCTCAGGTGGCTACTCGCTGTCCTAGGCAATTGAAGTCCCTCCCCTACGTCGGGTACATGAAGAAGGACCAATTGAATCTGTGGTCGCATCAACCTGCCTCTTATTGCCCAAAGTACGTGCCATCATCTTGTCACAGAGAAAATAAAACCTATTAAAATTGCTTCTAAGTGATTCTAACTTAATTCCTAAAAATTTTAAATTCCAACAATAAGAAATAAGCAGAGTAAAAGAAATATAACGGTTAAAACAAGAGTTAGGTCACAAATAAAATATAAAGTTGTTGGGGTTTTTGTAAAAAGAAAAATTTTTGATTTAGGGTTCAATAACATAATGGCGGAGAAATTTTCGTCGGGTGTTTATAAAATTACAAAATTACCCCTGTGGGTGTTTCATGGCTCTAAGGGTTCTAATGGTATTTGAAAAAAATTTAGAGTGAAACTTTTGTCAAAGTATTCTTCATTGAACATTTAGGGTTCGTGAAAATTTTATGTGGCGAAATGGCGGGTTCAAAAATAAATTCTAATTTGTGTTTGGGAGTCAATCCCATCACAAAGGGTCTTAATAAATTCTAAGAGGCACATGCTTAAGAAAAATCGGATTCTATTGAAAAATGTCGACTCCCGATTGGGCAGGTGTATTTTCGGAATTTTGGGCATAAAATTTTCAAATCCGAACGGGTTTGGTTGGAATTAATCTACCCATTCTAAAATCATTCTAAACTAATCCTAACATGCTTTAACTCATGAAAATCAAAGTAAATACTCTTAAACAAATAAAAAACGAAAAATACGTAATTTAATCGATTGAAATTCGGATTTTTACCTTAAATACACTTTAACACGGGCTTAAATCTTCAAAGACTTAAGAGAAATGGCCGAAAATCTCCTTGGGAAAATTTGGATCAAGAGAAAATTGAGAGAAAATGAGTTTGGATGAAAATTATGACCGTTTCAAATCTGACTTATAGGATTCTGGGTTTCATCGAATGTTTGATTATGTTAGGTCAAACTTTTATGACTGCCATCAAATGTTTGAAGATTCCCTTCGAACGTTTGATAAGACCATTTTTGTCATTTATGATTGACATCGAACATTTGATGACTGGCTTCAAACGTTTGATGTGGCCATTAGGTTAATTTTTTTTTTTAAAGGAAAGGAAATCCATAAATACCCTTTTCAAAATCCTCTTCAAAGTAAATCATATTTCAAGAATTTCTTTCTAAATAACAAGAAAATTTTAACTCATTCTTTTAAAACATAATCATGCACCTTTTACCCATAATGCACCCCTAACTACATAATGCTTGTGTGCAACCTTAACTAATACAACTGCCACTCTAAGCGTTAGAAATTCCTTTGTTATCACTGGTGTCGTCTTCGGATGGATCTTCTTCATCTTTGATCATTGTTTCAAAAAGCTTCTCAATGCTTAGGAGAAAGGCCACCTTGTGACGACGTGTCCCCTTGCGTAGTGTCCCGCCTTTCAATAAACGAATTTCTTCTCATGCCATTGCAGCGTCTTCATCAGCAACACGCCTCATGTGAGATTTATCTGAAGTCTCATTTCTATGCTCAGATATGGGTGAGCTGCCCCAAGAATAGGTGAAAAATCTCTTACAGCAGATACATTACGACGTTTCCATTTTGGAGGTTTTACCTCGAGATTCTTCACAGTAGGTTCTAACCGTAATTCCTTACAATTCCCAACATCTTTAGATGCTATGGGTGGTTTATACCTTGGCGCATAGGGTCCATATTCCTCCAGCCATTTACGTAAGGGTTTCTCAACTCCGCGACGGTCAATCAATTGCTTGATCAGCAAAGTTCAGTAACTGGGATAATGAATAAAATAAGTATGGTTCTAAACTACCACAATCAAGGTAGGCTATTTACTTAGCCTACACCACAATCAATCATCACACCTATGCTCTCTCCTCTTCAAGATTTAAGCCTATTAGGTCATTCCTATTCTCAAATCAATTATGTGATTAGTCAAGCCAATGTTCTTTTACCATTTGTAATGCCCGAGAAATTTAGCTAACTTGTAGTTAAATTTATGGTTCGCCTCCCAGCTTTAATTATAAAATTAAGACTCAGGGATATCTCTATTCTCTGTATTAGGGGAGAATATGTAAAACACTGGTTTGGGAATTACGTTATACTACAATTTATTCTTTCTTCAATAGATAAACATGTATATAAGGTGATTCACAAGCCAGTGTTTTATATATTCTCCCCTAATACATAGAATAGAGATATCCCTGAGTCTTAATTTGATAATTAAGGCTAAAAGGCGTGATGTAGCACAACACTAGCTACATGGAGATTTGTTTTTAATTCTTGTTTCCTTTTCGGAATTATATTTATTTTCCTTTTCCTTTATAGGATTTTAATTGTTTTCTTTACTAAGATTATGTTTACTTTCTCTACTAGGATTTGTAATTGTTATTTTTTCCTTACTTAAAGACTAGGTTTACTTATTCTACTAGAACTATGATTATTTTCTTTACTAGGACTAGAATTACTTTATTTTCAAGTTTTCTACTAATATAAATATGTGAGTCTACATTGTAAACAAACACACAATTGAATATTTATCAATCAGAGAATTTTTCTCAAATACTCTACGGAGTTTGTTACTTTTAAGCTTGTGGGCTTGTTTTTATCTTTTAGTCACAAGACACAGACGCTTCTGATTTGTTTACCAAGTCTTTCACTATGTCAATTGGTATCAGAACAGGCATTCATCCTGATGATGGCCAATCAACGCAACGGTGACAATCCCCTTACCGACGATGATCATGAGAGGGAGAATCTTTCGAGAGCCGAATTCATAGAGTTCCAGCAAACAACGCTACAGTCCATACAACAACTACAAGAAAGAATGGAGCAACTGTTGGGAGGACCTAAACGGAATCACAGGAACGATGATGCCCGAGATGACGATGGGATTCGGGTGATACCCATTCATCATCGATGCCTTACACCAAAACAATTGTCAACCGAACCATGATGAATTCAGTGATGATAAAGATTATGCTAAAGGAAAATTCGGTTGGAATGTTTGAGCAGATCGAAGAGGTGGAGGACGTGGAGGTGCCGGTTGTGGAGGTACAAAATTTAGGGGGAATGTCAATGGCGATGTTGGCTATAGGAGAGCTTATGAAGAGCAACCTATGCGTCAAGATTATGGTAGGGAGGAATCCTAAGAGTACCGCATAAAGATTGATCTTCCATCATTCAACGAGCATCTTCACATTGAAGATTTCCTTGATTGGGTGACGAAGGTAGAGAGATTCTTCGATTACATGAGTATTTCCGAGGACAAAAGGTGAAGTTGGTGGCCTACAAGTTCAAGAGTGGAGCATCCACTTGGTGGGAACAGCTACAAGTCTCACGTGCTTGACAAGGTAAAGGACCTATAACTTCATTGCTGAAGATTAAGAGGCTTCTCAAATCTCGGTTCTTACCACTCGACTTTGAGCAGCATATATTCCATCAACACCAAGAATGACGATAGGGAGCTCGAACGATTTAGGCCCACATCGATGATTTTTATCGATTGTCGGCTCATAATGATCTTATGGAGATTGAGGCGCAGCAGGTAGCTAGATTTATTGGAGGGTTGCGTTATGCAATCCAAGATCCATTTCTTTAATTTGACCGAAGCTGTCAAGCCACCCGAGCCGAGAAGCAATTAGATTAGCCTAAAGCATTAACTTGGGAGCGAAACTCAAACGACTCGACGCGATCCACACAAAGTCAAGGAAAACAACCCATGGTTCCAACTGAGACTCCAAGTCCAACCGTGACTACCAGTGGAAAAGGAGCCAGTGGTTGAACTAATGCCATGAGACAATCAGTGACCATACCATCCAACAACCCGTATGCTCGGCCCGGTCCAGATAAGTGTTTTAAATGTAATCAATCGGGGCATAGATCACATTAGTGTCCTCGGAGGCAGATGATCAACTTGATCGAGAACGAGACAACCGAAGAGGATGGAGAGATCGAAGCGATCGAGGATGACCAACCCGATTATGAAGAAGAGCTAGCTGATGCTGATGAAGGTATATTGCTCTCCTTGGTTATTCAACCCCTAATGTTAACACTGAGGCAAGAAGAGCAAACTCAGAGAAATAGCATATTCCGAACACGTTGCACCATCAACTAGAGGGTGTGTGATGTCATCATTGATGGTGGCAGTGGAGAAAACGTCATCTTCGAGGCAATGGTTAGAAAACTGGGCCTTAAAACCGAGAAGCACCCCTCGCCTTACAAGATCAGATGGATCAAGCAAGGAATCGAGACACAAGTTTCCGAAAGAAGTCGCTTTACATTCTCGATCGGAAAACACTACTCAGACTTAGTGTTGTGTGATGTGGTTGAGATGGATACGTGCCACATAATCTTGGGAAGACCTTGACAATATGATCTGGATGCTTAGCACAAAGGCATAAATAATGTCTACATCATCTTCTGTGATGGTCAGAAGATAATATTTTGGCCATTACAGGTCGTTCAACACTTCTACCCGTTCTGAGAAGAAACAAGTCCTTCTGACCACGAGATCGGAGTTCATGGAAGAAGTCAAGAACACTCGAGAAATCATTGCATTGGTGACCGAGGGAACTACAGTTCCGAGCTCACAAGAGATTCTTGAGCCATTACGAACAATGTTTGAGGAGTTCCAGGACATCATGCCTGATGAGATGCCTGAGGGGCTTCCGCCCATGAGAGATATTCAGCACTACATTGGCTTAGTGCTAGGAGCAAGTCTCCGAACCTTCTTCACTATCGAATGAGTCCGAAGGAGAATGCTATTCTACAAGAACAAGTGGAAGGGTTAATTCAGAAGGGACACTTGTGAGAAAGTATGAGTCCATGTGCCGTACTAGCCTTGCTAGAACTAAAGAAGGATGGAAGTTGGCTTATGTGTGTCGACAGCTAAGTGATAAACAAGATCAAAATCAAGTATCGATATCCTATCCCTCAGATAGGAGATATGTTTGATATGCTGTCGGGAGCTAAGATCTTTTCGAAGATTGATCTAAGGAGCGGTTTATCACCAAATCCACATCCGACCGGGAGATGAAGGAAGACTGCATTCAAGACCAAGGAAGGGCTCTATGAGTGGATGGTGATGCCTTTCGTCTGTCAAATGCACTGAGCACTTTCATGCGACTAATGAATCAAGTATTGAAGCCTTTTATTAGATAATTTGTTGTTGTCTATTTCGACGACATTCTTATCTATAGTCACAGCCTAGCTGATCATATGGATCATGTACGGAAAGTACTGGAGACTCTCCGAGACAACAAGTTGTATATCAACTTGAAGAAGTGCAGTTTTTGAGTTGATGAAGAGAAGGTGAGAGCAATCCGAGAATAGCCAACACCCAAGATTGTAAGTGAAGTAAAAAGCTTTCACGGGTTGGCAACCATCTACCGAAGGTTCATTCAAAATTTCAGCAACATTGTAGCATCGATCACCAAGTGCATAAAGAAAGAGAAGTTCAACTAGAGAGAAGAACCTCAGTGGAGTTCCTCGATTATCAAAAAGAAGCTATGTACAGCACCTGTACTTGCCTTACCCGACTTTGATAAGCTATTCGAAGTTGAATGTGATGCATCAATCGTAGGGGTCAGGACCATATTACCTCAAGAAGGGAAGCCAGTTAAGTTCTTTCGTGAGAAGCTAGGAGAAGCAAGGCAGAAATGGTCTACCTATGAATTGGAACTCTATGTTGTCCTAAGAGCACTCAAGGTGTGGGAGCACTATTTGATCCAGCGAGAGTTTGTCCTATGCATGGACCATCAAGCCTTGAAATTTATCAATAGCCAACGCAACTTGAATCGGATGCTTACCCGATGGGTCTCTTATATCCAACTGTTCACATTCTCCTTAAAGCACAAGTCAGGAAAGCTAAACCAAGTAGCTGATGCTTTGAGCCGCTGAGCTACATTACTAATCACCATGAATGCTGAAGTGACAGGATTTAAGTGCTTAAAGGAATTATATGAAGAAGATGAAGGTTTTGGAGAGTCCTGGAGGAGTTCCAAAATAAGGCAACCTATTCCCGAGAAGCACATCCAAGAGGGATCTCTTTTCCGAGGGAATCAATTCTGCATCCCGAGAAGTTCTTTACAGGAGCAAGTTGTCTGAGAGTTACATGGTGGAGGTCTCGGTGGACATCTTGGCCGAGACAAGACCATCGCCTTGGTGGAGGATCGGTATTACTGGCCTCAACTGAAGAAACAAGTGGGTAACTATGTTCGACGTTGCCCGATCTGTCAGGTAGCTAAGGGTCAAACCCAAAACACCGGCCTATCCATGCATTTACTGATACTAGAAGCACCGTGGGAAGATCTATCCATGGATTTCGTATTGGGTCTCTCGAGAACCCAACGTGGAGATGATTCGATAATGGTAGTCGTGGATCGATTTTTCAAAATGACTCACTTTATTGCTTACAAGAAAACCTCTGATGCTGTTCAAATAGCAAATTTGTTCTTCCGAGAGGTGGTCTGATTGCATGGAGTACCAAGCTCTATCACTTCCGATCGGAATACCAAGTTCTTGTCACACTTTTGGCGAACATTATGGGGGCGGTTCGATACAACTCTGAACTTCAGTAGCACAAGTCATCCTCAGATTGAGGGACAAACTGAGGTTGTGAATTGAACCCTAGGCAACTTACTTCGGTGTATTGCTAGTGACAAGCCGAAGCAGTGGGATCTGGCTTTAGCTCAGGCCGAGTTTGCCTACAACAGCATGATGAATCAGTCAACTGGAAAGTCATCGTTCGAAATAGTCTATGAGAGATCTCCGTGGCAGGTAGTAGATCTGACGGCTTTACCTAAGCTACTGAGAGCTAGTGTGGCAGCGGAACACTTAACTAAACGAGTAAAGACCATTCAAGAAGAAGTATATCAGCATGTAGAAGAATCATATGCCAAGTACAAAGCATTGGCAGATAAGGGTCGGAGATCAAAGATTTTTCAAGAGGGAGACCTAGTGATGGTGTATTTATGCATGGGGCATCTGCCAACCGGTACTTCTGGAAAGCTGAGAAACAAGAAGTATGGCCCATGCAAAATATTTTAGAAGATTAACGATAATGCATATATCGTCGATCTTGAAGACCTGGCTATATCCTCGATGTTCAATGTTGCGGACATTTTTGAGTATTTTCCGCCAGGGGATTCTAAACTTAACTCGAAGACGAGTTCTTTTCAAAAAGGGGAGACAGATGTAGCACAACACTAGTTATATGGAGATTTGTTTTTAATTCTTTATTTGTTTCCTTTTATTTATTCTCCTTTTCTATTATAGGATTGTAATTGTTTTCCTTACTAGGATTAGGTTTACTTTCTCTACTAGGACTAGAATTACTTTCTCTTCAAGTTTTCTACCCGTATAAATATGTGAGTCTACATTGTAAACAAACACACAATTAAATATTTATCAATCAAAGAATTTATCTCAAACACTCTACGAACTCTGTTACTTTTAAGCCTGCGAACTTATTTTATCTTTTAGTTAGAAAACGCAAACGCTTTTAATTTGTTTATCAAGTCTTCTACTACATCAAGGCAACCATAAATTTAATTATAAATTAGCTAAATTTCTGGAGCTTTACATTTTTTTTATTTCTTTAATATTTTATATGTCATACTGATTCTTACTATCAAAAGTTGTTGATTTTAGTTAACTACTTCCGATCGCAAGTGGTTGATATTTGGAACTCTAAGGTGATGTGATAGACGGGTAGCAAAGAGAAAGAAAATTTTGTTGGGACCCACGTAAGTTGAGTCGATGAAAGTAAATAAAACTCACGTCTCATAATCTGAACAAGAATTTTTATGGCACTTATACTATTATTACGGCATGCTATTAAAAAAAAAAAAGATGTTATTGTTATATAGAATGATGCCCATTCAAGTTGACTTCATCCAATTCAACGATTGACCAAAAGAGAATTTTAATAAATAATACATTACATTAACTTAGATCAATCAAATATTAATATTTCAATGCAATGATTATTATTATTATTATTATTATTATTTCTATTCAATGATTAGATCTAATGAATTTGTACATATAGATTGATTGAACCGTGTGGCCTAATAATAAAAGAAAAAAATAAAGATTTTCAAAAAAACAAAACTTAAATTTATAAAAAAAAAAAAAAATGGATTGGTCTTTGCTTGGCAGAGTAATAGTGGGAACTATTTTTTTATTTTTTATTTTTTAAGTTGGTGTGACTATTAAAAATATAATTAAATTTGAGATGTATCTCTATTAAATGAATTTTAATTTAATAATAATTTTAAAAGTCATATCAATTTTAAAAAAATAAAAAATAGTCTCTAAGTATAACTCTTGCTCGGGTCTTGCCCACATGGGGTCTCGTTACGAATAGGTCAAATATAAGCCAAACCTTATCTCTTTTATATTTGCATTTTAAGTACTCACACTACCTCAAAAAAAAAAAAAAAAAAAAGGTAGACGGCTGAAAAAACAATAAAAAGTGAACCCCCGCCGGTCGCCACCCTCAACCTCGCTCTCATAAATCTTGGTCGTCTGGCGGAGCTTTGGTATTTAAGAAGTACTGAAGCCACCATAATTAGGTACTCTCTCGTGTTTTATTTCCTTTTTCATCTTTTCAGTGCAATATATATCTATATATAATGTATCCTATAATACCAATCCCAAATCATCAGCTTCTCAAGTACCCGTTGGAAAATGGAGCACCGGCATTATTTGGTTGCTGTGCAGATTGCTCGAGTTGTACGGCCCTTTCTTTCTTTTATTTTAATTATTTGGATTTCCTTTTTAGTTGAAAAAACAATAGTATAATCTTTTTTGTTTTGTTTTGTGTTTTTTTTTGTTTTGTTTAAGGCTGGCTTACCGCCTGTTGTCCCTGCATCACCTTTGGCCCGCATTGCTGCGATTGTGGACAGTGGTCGAACGAGTGAGTGAATTTTACTCATCTTTTATTATATATATATATACCAATTTTTTTTGCCTTTTTTGTTATTTTTTCTATTCATATATATGTTAGATATACTTTAAAATCAAATGCTAAATAAATATAGCAGCGGAAACTTTGATTATAAAATACATCCGGCCATCTTTGCTCAAGCTTAGAAAGATTCCCAACACAGTAGATGAACAGCTTCAAGCAGCAATTCTGAAATAAATTTTCTGAGAGAAATCTTCTGATCTATGCCTACCAGTAGCTGTAGATGGAGTACACAGGGCTGTATTTATAGGTAGATCAGGGACCCCCTCTCAACAGTTATTAGCTGATCTTTCTCCTCCCATCAAGGAGAAAGATCAGGCAGTTGATCCCCATGATTCACTGCAGTTGGAATAAGTCAGAACATGGTGTTGTCATCAGGGACATAATGGTATATTTCTTACATTCCCCACTTGGCCTTATGACACACAAACTCCTTATTATATTTGTTCTTCAATATGGCCATTGCTTTATTTATCACAACCGATCATGGAAATCCTCCCACTCACATAAGGAATACTACACAGAATCATGGCGGTAAGACCATTATATAATAAGTCGTCCCTTCCATGTATTACATATATAATATCCCTAAATAAGTACCATATGGGCAATCAAAACTTTATGAATAAACTTCCATAAGTTATTCGGTCCCAAACTTTATTTATCCTCATGGATAAGTAATAAATGTGCACAAAACTTTATTACAATAACTTGATGTCTATATAAAAAATTAAGACTAAGTACAAAATGAATCAATCAATCCCATATGTTCCACATGACTTTTAAATAGCTTTACCGGTAAACCTTTAGTCATGGGATCCGCAATCATCAATTCAGTACTTATATGCTAATAAACACTTCATGCCTTTTGATATTATCTCTCACACGAAGGTACTTGATGTCGATATGTTTACTTCTGCTTCCACTTTTTTATTCTTGGAGGAATAATATGGCAGCACGATTATCGCAGAAAGATCTTGATTGGTCTCTCTATAGAATCGACAATTTTGAGACCACCAACAAAATTTTTCAACCAAAGTGCCTGTGTAGTGGCTTCATAGCACGCAATAAATTCTGCCTCCATTGTAGATGTAGCAACTATAGTCTGCTTGCTGCTTCTCCAGGATATAGCCCCTCCAGCAAGAAGAAAGATATATCCTGAAGGTAGACTTTCTGGCTATTCACACATCCAGCAAAATCAGAATCTGAATACCCAACACCTCCAAATGGTCAGTGTGTCTGTATGTCAAAACTGTATATCCTTGGTTCTTGCAAATACCGCATGACTTTCTTTGCAGCTTTTCCAATGTTCCAATCCTGGGTTGCTTTGATATCGACCCAGCATTCCAACTGCCATTTGCAATGTCAGGTCTAATCTCTCCTTCTTT
>FXXK01001862.1:25755-37055 GCA_900184695.1 Betula pendula
ATATTTGATGTGATATATGACTCTGATGTAATAGGTGTATTCTCTTGATACGTTGTAAGATACATGTATAGCAGGTGTTTTCTATCACCCTGTGGCGATAGATCCGGTTCATGATTACTGTATGGTTTCAAAAATAAAAAAATATAGCTACAGTGTAATTATGGATCGGGTCGTCACCTATGAACAATATAAGTCTGATAAGCAAAGGGTTGGAACTTAGGGAAGGACAGGATTATCTCCTATCTTGTGGCTTACCATTGTAATTTGTTGTAGGAAAAAAAAAAGTCCCTTGTAACTAGGTTGTTCCTATGTCTTTTCATGTGAAAAGTCTTAACTCATTAAATGTTTCTTATCCTTTATATTGGCAGGAATGGATCTAAATTTATCCTTGAAATTGTTCAAGTGGTCTCAAGAATAGTAAATCGTACATACTTAAACTTTGCCAAGTATCCAATTGGAATAGACTCTCGCGTACAGGATATGAATTTGCTGTTAAGTCTTGAGAGGAATGACATTACATGCATGGTGGGGATTCTTGGAGTTGGCAGAATTGGTAAGACGACTATTGCCAAAGAGATCTATAACTTGATTGCTTATCAGTTTGAAGGTAGCTATTTTCTTGCAAATGTTAGAGAAACTCCAGAGCAAGAGTGCGGTTTGGTCCAACTGCAAGAGACACTTCTTTCTGAGATCCTAGGAGACTCTAGAAGTCTGAAGGTTGGCAATGTTGATCGAGGAATCAATGTGATAAAGTATAGGCTTTGTTCTAAAAGGGTTCTTTTAATTCTTGATGATGTGGATAAGTTGATCCAATTAGAAACATTAGCTTGGGAATGTAATTGGTTCGGTTTAGGAAGTAGAATCATCATAACAACTAGAGATGAAAAACTGCTAACTAATTCTCCTGTTGAATTAATGTACAAAGTGAAAGAATTGGATCACAACGAAGCTCTTCAGCTCTTTTGTTGGAATGCCTTCAAAAGAGACAAACCTATTGACGATTATGTGGAACTCACAGAAAATATAATACATTATGCTAGGGGCCTTCCACTGGCTTTAATTGTACTAGGTTCAGATCTACATGGTAGAAGTATAAATGAATGGAAAAGTGCATTGGATAAGTACAAAAGAATTCCTAACGAAAGTATCCAAGAAATACTTAAAGTAAGTTATGATGGATTGGATGACAATGAAAAGGATATTTTCCTTGATATTGCATGTTTCTTCAAAGGAAAACCTGCAGATTCTGTCATCAAAATACTAGACGGTTGTGGTTTCTCCTCAAATATTGGTATCAAAGTGCTTATGGAAAAGTCTCTTATAACTGTTGATAAGCCTTACAAATTTGTAATGCATGACTTCCTGCAAGAGATGGGTAGAGAAATTGTTCGACAAGAATCACCCGAAGAACCTGGGGAACGTAGTAAGTTGTGGTTTCATGAAGACGTTTGTCGTGTACTAGAAGAACATACGGTAAGAGTTACATCAAAAAAATTATTTTAATCTTACATTTGTTTCCTTTTCAGAAGTGAAACCTACTAGAAAAATATTGATTTTTTGGTAAAGATGATGAAGAAATAAACACACACAACCACCACACATGTAAATATACCCTCAATCCCAAAATGAGTTTTTTGGTTAAAATGGAATACTTTTAGTTTAGAAGAATATATAAAATCATCATACAAGATTTCCCTTTTATCCCATTTCTAACATAGGCACAATTTTTATAAATGTCTTAAGTTGCCCTTTATTAGTTGGTAATAGTAATACCGAAAGATAAAAAAGATAAAACTTGGACTTTTTCAAAGAGGTCACCCAATTTGGGGCAGTCCAAAATTTTTTTTTTTTGATTTTTTTTGAAAAAAAGCTATTTTGAAAATCTGAAAAAGAAAAGCAAGATACAAGTACAAATAAACTAAGTATAAGTTTGTTTTTTTTTAAAAAAAAATATAAAATATTATATATGTATATATTTACCGAAACAAAATTATTCTTCTAGCAAGTGCTAAAATATTAAGAACTTTATGCTTCAATTTGTTGATATACTTATGCATCTTACTAGGGAACAAATAAAATCGAAGGGATATTGGTAGATTTACCTGAACGAGGCACGATACACTTGAGTTCCAAAGCCTTAATGGAGATGAAAAGTCTTAGACTGTTTATAAACCGTAATGCACTCTTTTCTGAAGGACCTAGTTATATCTCTAATGAATTAAGACTGCTTGATTGGCCTGAATATCCTTTATAATCTTTGCCATCCAATTTTCGTGGACAGAAGCTCATTATTTTTAGAATGCGTAATAGCCTCTTCAAGGAATTGGAGGAGATGTTCAAGGTATAACTATTATTTTCAATATTTCTTCCTTCAAATTATGTTGTAAACTTCCTTGAAGCTAATTTATTCATTCTTTTTCTTTTTCTTTTGTTTTAACAGAGTTTCCAAAACTTGACAGTTATGGATGTCTCAAGTTGTCAATTTCTAACAAAAATTCCTGATCTTTCAAGGATCCCAAATTTAGAAGAATTGACTGTTAACCTGTTATGCAAGTTTAGTTGAGGTTCATCACTCTGTTGGATTACTTGATAAGCTTGTCATTTTGAGACTTGTAGGATGCTCTAACCTTAGGAGTTTTCCAAGAAGGTTGAAGTTGAGATCTCTAGAAAATCTTATGCTTGAAGATTGCATAAGTCTTCAAAAACTTTCCTGAAATTGAGTGTAAAATGGAAAGGTTAGGATACATTGGCCTAAAATGTACTCCTATAAAAGAATTGCCTTCATCTATTGGGTATGCCATTCGTGTTCAAGAGTTAAATCTAGAAGGTTGCGAAAACCTTATGAATCTCCCCAGTAGCATTCATCAATTGCAACGTCTAAAGAGACTTTCTCTCAGAGATTGTTCAAAACTTGTCAAGTTTCCACAGAAGGTGGGGGATAACAAACTATCCATGCCCTCTACTGTGTCCACAAAGGAATTTGAAATTTTTTCAAGTGCAGAATTAATCTCATTCCCGCCTCCAATGAATTCATGAGTTGATAATGATGGTTGTTCCTCAATAGTATTTCCAAAACTGGGAAGGTTGGATCTTGGAAACTGTGCCCTATCAGAATCAGATTTCTTTATGACAATTAATTGCATTTCCTCATTGGAACAAATAGATCTATCAGGGAGCGATTTTGTTAGGATTCTTGCATTCCTCAAAAGATTTGTTGGATTGAGGTGCTTTAAAGTGGCAGATTTCAAGCAACTTCAAGAAATTTTAGAACTTCCACAAAAAATAGAAGAGATATATGCAAGTGGGTGCATATCATTGGAAAGATTTTTTGCATCATCAAAAAGATTTCAATTTGATACATGCCACTTGTCAGGGCTTTAATGGATTGACTTGTCCAGATGCCATAAATTGCTTGAGAATGTAGGAAATGATGTGGAAAATCTTTTACTGGATGTGGTATCTCTCTCTCTTTCTCTCTTTCTCTTTGTCTCTTATATTTGTTTATGCGTTCCTCCTATTGAGTAATGTTTCATACCATTACTTTTTCTGGAAGAGTCTGGAAAAAGTGATGTGGGATGGCAACAAGGTGATATAAAGGTAATAATGTGGATGGTAAAATTACCTTTTTGCCATCCCACATCACTTTTTCCAAATGAATTCCAGGAACAATGATGATATGAAGCATCTATTGAAAATTTATGATTTCCTTGTAACATGGACATTTTGAGGACCATCAATTTGGCATTATATTTTCGGGAAATAAGATTCCAAATTGATTCTGCCATCTTAGAGAGCCTTCAAATAATAATAAATGCGAAATAGATATTTACGAGCCTTCACATTTGGATGGGGAAATCAAAGGAATTGCTCTCTGTGTTGTTATTGGAATAAAAGATGGACAAATACCCATTCATGCTCTTTGTAATATTGAGATCATCATTAATGGTTTACCAATGTATTGTGACGATAAAGCATTTCATTTATCAGGCTCAGATCATGTGTGGTTTCTATACCATGTTCCTGAATTTAATGAGCTCAAGGGGGAGGACAATCTGGGAGTTAAGTTTTGGTCCTCCACAAGTTCAGTGTCCTTCAAAAGTTGTGGAGCACATTTAGTCGCAGGTATGAAGAGAAAAGTCAAATGCATCCAGGTGTGCTCTATGAGGATGTGGATGTACTTAATGGAAATATAGAAAATTCAGTGGATTCAATGGATGGGATTCAACTTACTAAAAGACCCGCCGTGATGGTGATGATGATGATGATGATGAAACTTGGAATCCAATTGTACCAAACAACAAAGTGTTTTAACCATGGCCATGAAGATTTCAGATCGAGGAATACTGCCATACTTTGAATCAATAAATAACAAATATCACCTACAAGCTTTTCCTCACTATGGATCACTCTGAAAGATTTGGTGGGGTGCCATATGGGTTGTTCTTGGGCCCAAAGGCGAGCTCTCTTTCTAAATTTCTAATGAATTTGATTTCCTTTTGTGTTTCTGTCATCAAATAAGGATGGCTTTACAACGAGTGTGACTAAATATCTTCAATGTTATTGCAGGAAGTTCAAGAAGTTGGGGGAATGGAAGAGTTGGAAAATGAAATCCAACGAAGGATCAAGCAATCCAAAAGTTCTTATGATAGTCAATTATAGAAATGGATAGGTCTTTTTTATTGTTTTTTTTTTTTTTTAATTTCTCAATACATAAAGCTGATGTGGCATAATGTTGTTGCATGTGAGACACGCGGCAGATCCTATAGGCCTTGACGTGACAGACCGTTAAGTTATTGGACGGAACATGGATAAAGGGACTAACTCGAATAATGAGACAAATTTAGGTACTACCTGTAATAATTTTTGAATCATATGATGTGAGATTGACTCGAGATTCAAAACTTCTTGCTATTACCACTAGTAGTTTCTGTACACTGTGTGGGAAGGCACCTTATTTTCCTATTGTAGGTTTGTCTTATGGGACTCTCAATTTTTGGATATTTATTCTTTCTTTCTTCTTTTATGTTTTTGCAAGTATGTGTTTGTGGGCATGCCCGTTTATAAAATTGGAAAGTCAACCGATTCAAAGATTTGTTCATCTATGCAATATTTCTAAATGAGCCCTTTGTTGAAACTCTGGATTTTGAGGTTTTATGGCTTGGAGATAAATTTTACCAGAAGTTGCAAAAATTATTCTCTCTTCAATGATTATTTATATTTTTGAGTCTTTTTAAAAAAAAAAATCAAGCAGCAACTATAAAGAACCGGAATAGAGCATATTAGTTCTTTTAAGCACAAAATGGTGGTTGGGGGGGGGGGGGCATATAAAGTCGTAAACACAACTTTTTGCCTTCGTGAATTGTCATTTTTTGGGGCTCAAGAAAAATGTGGAGAAGAAAAGGAGAGATACTTTTTTTGTCTCATTTTAAAGACCTTTTCTTTTGGATGAATGGACAATTTTTTTCTTTTTGGTCTTAGTGGAAGAAATGAATAATGTTTTATCATTGATATAGTCTTCGCTCGAATGGAAATGGCATGGGTGTATAATTCAATGGGGCCGTCAAAGGACGTTTGTGCACATTATAAATTGGTACCCTTTTTTCTCTTTTTTTTTCTTTTTTTTTAAGAGCAAAATGAAAAGTGGTACATGGGATAAAAAATCGAAAATGGGTGGGTTCCCCAATAACAAACCCAAAACTGAAATATGTACATAAAAAATACAAATAAGTAATAGGAAAATGGGCTAAAAGAAAATTATATATGTCAACCCCTCATGTCTATCTTGTGTCCACCAAAAAGTGATGTGGCTTTTAAAATACCATTAGATTTATGATGGATCATTATTAACTTTTGATCCCAATTGTGATTTTAAAAATCAAATCATTTTTTTATTGGACACCAACGTAAACCATGAGGGTTGCCAATGTATTATTACGCAGACTAAAAAATAACCGATCCTCTGTACTTGGTCAAAAGCCAAGATAAAAAGCCACACCAAGCCGTAACAGAAAGGACACAAAATCTCGAAAGCTCACTCAACTTACCCCAAACCCCCTCTAAGGCAGCTGCAAAAATAGAGGTAGTGAATTTCCATCTGGATTTGAAGAAAGAGCTCCGCTTTGCTTACCTGATTGGCTATTAAATGTGCCAAATTTGACTTTTCTCAACGTTTGTAACTTTGGTGGCACATTTGGCATTTGATTTTAAATAGAGACCAACAAAGGTCTATTATGAGCATGTCATCACTGACAGAAGTAACCCTCCGGAGTCCCAAAAAAGGATTTCCTTTTTGTTGTTAGAGCATTTAATCTATAATTAAAAAGAAAAAAACTTCATTTTTATGATAAAATCATCTAATGTTGATGATACTGCCACCACCACATCACCACTACTACTAATAATAATCTTAGTAATGGTAATTGCTTCACCTGGTTTATCCCATTTTGTAGCTCCTAACTTGCTACACTTCTTGAAAGAATGTTTGATAGTATTTGTGAATGGTTTGGGATATGCTACACCTCCCTCTCATTGGTCCCACATTTCTCTCCTCCAAATCCCCATTGGATTGGTGGGATTAGAGAAGTTGTGGCAGTTCAAGGGAGGTTCACAGTAACGCAAATTTTAATTGACCTTAAATTTAATGATAGAAATTAAACTTAAAACTAATGCTCAAAGCAAAATGAAAAGCTGCATCCGACAAAGCATAAAGCAACGTGCATAAAGATAGACAGCCTTTTGTGTAGTCCGAAAGATTGGACAAAGAAACTTGTGAGTTTACAGTGAGAGATGAAAATGCTTATGGCGAGAAGGGATAATTTTACTTGTCCTTGAATTATTACCCATTTTGCAAGTCTTTTTATAGTTCAAAAATTTCTCAATTTAATGTATCGAACTTTCAAGGTTTCCTTTTTTGTTTTTTTCTTTTTTTTTCAATTTTCACCGTTAAGATTTTTCATTAAATCTTTCAAAATTTTCAAAATACGAGTTTTTTTTGATAAAAATAAAATAAAAATTTAAAAATTCAAGCGAGTTTTTTGCAAATTTCGATAAATCTTGACCAACATCTAAATCCTTGCAATTTTTTCCCCCTAAAAGAGTATGAGTATTTTGAAAATTTTAACACCATCCGTTAGAAATTACTGAGAAATCCTAACGGAAGGGATAAATCCAAAAATTTTACCCAAATACACTTTGACAACAAAAGATTAACAAAAGCTCTAACAAACTACAGCAGGCTAGGAACGAGATAATAGATATCCTAAAAGTAAGACTAAACTCAAGGTAGAACAAAGCTGTCTAAGGACCCAAAAGTAAGCCCGCATATTGAATGTAAACCATATGCGAACAATATAAAAAAGTCTTCTCAATTAACAAGCGTTTTAATAAAGCTCCACAAAATGGCAAGTATGACGGTTTACCCCATCAAACTACTAATATATGACAAAAAATGTCACTTTTCGGACTATCTTCCTATAATACCCTTATTTTCTTAAAAATTAAAATAAAAAACTTAGTAACAAACTAAATTAATTAAAAAAAAAAAAAAAAAAAAACCAAAGGGTGTTGATCCACACAATGGGGTGGATCGGCCACCCCAGGCTAAAGGGGGTAGCTCATGACCACCCCTACCAGTTTGGGTGTGGCTCGCAGCCACCCTTAGGCACCATGGGGGTGGCTTGCCGCCACCTCCAACCAATTTGGGGTGTGTCGCGTGCCACCAACAACCCTCTGGAAGGGGTTGATCCCACCTCCATGTGGGGATCGGCCACTCTTTGGGTTTGTTATTATTATTTTTTTAAAAAAAAAAAGCAATTAGTTTTTTTTTTAGTTTTTAAGAAAAGAATGGTATTCTAGGAAATAATTCGAAAAGTGGCATTTTTGTCATATATTAGTAGTTTGATAGAGTAAACCTGTCACACTTGCCCCATTTATGAGGTTTTATTGAAAACGTTTATCAGTTGTGGGGACATTTTTATATTTTTCCCAAAATTCAACAATTTTTTTGTCTTTGAGCTAATTTTTTTCTCCGAGCCTCTGCTAGGAATAATAAAATTACAGCCTGCCTTGGTGAGATTTAGCAAGTTCACGTTATAGCCTATATAACTTTTTTTCGTTAGTAATGGTCTAGTATTTTTATGAGTCTTTCTTGAAATTCATTAATTGAAAAGGTGAGCTGAACTTGCTTTCTGGGTCTTTTGAAATAATGATGCTCAAATGTGCATTCTAATTTAATATAGAACATCTTGTCCTCCACTAATATTAGCAATTCCTTCTCACTCCTCCTTCATTATATTTAGAATATCTGTTTTGACTACAAATTTACAAGACACCGATGTAAACTTACAATTAACAAAAACTCCCCATAACTATGAAGACTAAGTCATAAGGAACCCAAAATTAATACAAACTTGATTTCAAGAATTTGTTTCCATACCTAGTTGTGACATCTTAGGAAAACTAAATCTTTACACTGTGCTAGCCACTCTCAAAATGTATATATAGCAATATTCTTAAAACATTTCAAGAATTGAGAGTTGAAGTACAACTCATGTTCGTCGTCTCTGCCCCCACCCCCTCCTGGCTCTCTGCCTTGCACATGCCCCTACCTCTGGCTCCCTCATCTCTCCTCTACCCCCTTGTGCTTGCCCCTGCCTCTATCTCCCTCATCACCTCCTCCTCTACCCCAATCCTCTCCCTGCATGTCGCTCCTCCTCCTACCCATATTCTCAGCCCCATCATGTTCAGCAGGCCCTGATCTGCATCACCCTCTCAACCCTTTCACACTCTTACTGGCAACCATTACATGGTGACATCAGTAGTTCCCTTTCTCTTTCTCTCCCAACGCCAGATTTGAATCAACTGCTCTTTCTAAAAGTCCTTTTTTTCAAACTATGGATATAATACTGGTAATTTTTTTTCTCCCTTCCGATGAGGGTCCTTTATTCGGGAGTATCTTGTTAGAAAAATTCATGGTGAGATAATTCCATCGTCCGAACAGCAAGATGTTCTAAGATTTAGATACAATTGAATGCCTCAATTTTCATATAGGCCATATTTTAGAACTAGAACCTATTATTAGTCCTTCCTGATCGATTATATTTCTTTTCACAAGAAATATCGTCACTGACATCTTCCTATTGGGTGAAGAAAAAAAAAAGATCTCATTTGAAAAATGATGCAGGAGAAAAATATGGAAAAACAAGACCTCAATCCCCTATTTAGACCTCTTCTCCTCCTCCTCTATCCCATCGCCTCCCTCATGTCCACCTCCTCTACCCATATTCTCAGTCCCATCATGTTCCACCAAGCCCTAATGCAGATCCTCAACAATGGTAAGTTGAAATCCAACCTGATGTTTGTTGCCTCTTCCCCCACCCCTCATGGCTCCTCCACCAACAACTCTGTAGCGTCCCTCATCTCCTCCTTTGTCCCCTTTCCCTGCCTCTACCTCCTGCATTTCCTCCTCCTATATCCCATTCTCAGCCCCATTATGTTCTAGCACACCCTGATGTAGATCAGCCTCCTGATGCAGATCCTCAACAATGGCAAGTTGAAGTCCAACCTCATGTTCGTTGTTTCTGTCTTTGCCTCTGCCCCTTATCTCCTCCTCCTCTGCCCCTGCCTCCCTCATCTCCTGCTCTTCCCCTGCCTCTTGATGAAGTGTTGTAGACTATTATTATAGAGACCAACTATTTAGAACACTTGGGTCCTTCTCCCATCCTCCTTTTTTTTAAAAATAAAAAATAAAAAAATATCAACAATTAAATCTGTAGGACCTGCATTTCTCATTATTATACACCACCTAAACAATTACATATGAAAAAAAAATCACAAATTAAAATGAAATTGTAAATGGAAATTAAAAAACATAAACATTAATAAAATATGAACATACATCCAAAGGAAGTGGTGGTATTTCTTTAGAGAAGATCTTCTTGTTTGCCTTGATTAATGTCATCTTCCAAAGAATGGAATGTCCTTCTTGTGAGATCTTATTTTTCTCCCACATCATTTTTGAAATGAGATTTTTTTTTTTTTTCTTAACCCAATAGGAAGATGTCGGTGACGGTATTTCTCGTGAAAAGAAATATAATCGATCAGAAGGACTAATAATTGGGTTTAGTTCTAAAATATGGCCTATATGAAAATTGAGGCATTCAATTGTACCTAAATCTTGGAAATATCTTGTTGCGGACAGTGGAATTATCTCACCACGAATTTTTCTAACAAGATACTTCCGAACAAGGACCTCATCAGGAGAGAGAAAAACATGACCCGGTACTAAATCCATAGTAGTTTAAAATACAAGACTTTAAAAAGAGCGGCTAATCCAAATACGGCATTGGGAGAGAAAGAGAATGGGAACTACTAATGTCACCATATAATGGTCGCCGGTTAAGGGTGTGAAAGGGGTGAGAGGCTAACCATTACGGTTCAAGAGGCGTCAAGTCTAGAGCTGAATGCGATGAGTTAGGGTAAGAGTGTTTGGATGGTAGAGATTGGATATGTGAATCTAACGGTTTATGTTAATTCCTCATTTCTGGAATATTGGTTTATGTTACTATATTATGCAATTAGATATAAAATGAAAGAATTATAACAGACTCAAGTATGATAATTCAAAATTTCATAAAGAAAATAGAAACTTTTAAGCTATTATCACACTCCCAACCAGCTTATTGCTAATCCCTAGCAATTCAAGCGACTCAAATCAAAATACAAATACAAAGACTCAACAAAATAATAACAATTTTTTTTTTTTTAGCTACAAGAATTAGTTCAACGTCAAGACATTAACAAATGCGAAAGAAATTTCACATGTTCACAAAACCTTATGTGAGTGAAAATCGTAGCCAACATAAACAAATTTTAGTATCCAAATAAACATGACATCAAATTTCTATAAAAAATGATGCTTTCACTCAAGCCTTACCAGTGTTAACATTCAATAATTGAAATCACTCTGAAATGGTTGTAACATTCTCAAGTACATGTGAGTTGAAGAATGTAGGCAAAATCAAACCTTTCACAAATAAATCATATTTAGTACATTTGGGTCCTTCTCCCATCCTCAATTTTTTAAAATCAACGATTTAATCTGTAGGACCCGCATTTCACACTATTATACATCACCTAAACTATTTCATAGGAAGAAAAAATCATAAATTAAAATGAAATTGTAAATGGAAATTAAAAAACATAAACATTAATAAAATATGAACATATATCCAAAGAAAGTGGTGGTATTTCTTGAAAGAAGATCTTATTGTTTGCCCCGGTTAATGTCATCTTCAAGGAAT
>FXXK01001863.1:0-10000 GCA_900184695.1 Betula pendula
TTTCGTCAAAATATAAACCTACCATGCATGCTTTCATACTCATACCTTTCATAACATATCATTTTACTATCATCAGGGTATTACACCCCTTCGAAAATATAACTTTTTACTTTCATCAGAGCGTTACACTCCTTCGAAAACATATCATTTTACTATCATCAGGGTATTAAACCCCTTCACTTTCATCAGGACATTACATCCCTTCACTTTCATCAGGGTAGCTAACCCCTTCGCTTTCATCAGGGCTAATCGCCCCTTCACTTTCATCAAGGCTAATCACCCCTTCAAAAACATATTACACTATCATCGGAGCATTATACTCCTTCGAAAACATATCACTTTGCTATCATCAGGGCTAATCACCCCTTCGAAAACATATCACTTTACTATCATCGGAGCATTACACTCCTTCGAAAACATATCACTTTGCTATCATCAGAGCATTACGCTCCTTCGAAAACATATCACTTTGCTATCATCAGGGCTAATCACCCCTTCGAAAACATTTTACTTTACTATCATCGGAGCATTACACCTCTTTGAAAATATATCACTTTGCTATCATCAGGGCTAATCACCCCTCAAAAACATATCATTTACTATCCTCGGAGCATTTAACTCCTCGAGAAAACATATCACTATTGCTATCAGTCGGAGCATTACGCTCATTCGAAAACATATCACTTGCTATCATCAGGGTAATCACCCATTCAAAAACATTTCCACTTACTATCATCGGAGCATTACACTCCTTCGAGAAAACATAGTCACTTTGCTATCATTGGAGCATTACACTCCTTCGAAAACATATCACTTACTATCATCGGAGCATTACGCTCCTTCGAAAACATACTCATTCTCATGCAATAAACATCTCTTTTTCTTTCTTTCATAATCATGTAATCTTTAACATCATTTCATAATCAGATTCCATCAAACATTTCTAAACATATTCAAAGCATCAAAATATCATCATATAAAAACACTAACATAACATACAATTGACTCGAATATAATAACATCTTTGAAAGCATAAAAATAGTATCTTTTCTCAGTGAGTAATTATACTCACAATTCTGCTCGATGTTGTTTAACCCAAAGACACAAACAACAAGTCTTAACCTCACAAAGCTGCAACACATCATTGCATGTGGTTATAAGACATGCCCATTGCTCAAAACATAAACCTACCTACTCACAAATGCTTGTTACCCCATAAGCACATAACCCATAATACTTAAGGCTTAATGGAACTCATAACATGATTCCATAAGCTACAAGAGTTAATCCATGGCAATTGACAATGGATTAACATGCTACATTGTAACTTTGAGTAAACTCACAAAACTAAATTTAGACACTTACAACAATGATATGAAGACCCGGTTGAAGGAACTTTGATCCAACGTTTAAACTTCACAAATACACCAATTCCTAAGACAATACAACATGATTAAGCAACATGCAAGCTACCTAGCTTAATCAAAGGCGGATAAACTCAAATTCGAGAATCTACCTCAAATGATTGGTTAGAACGATGATCTAACATTGAGGAACACTTTGCCGGTGTTGGATTATACAATGGAACACTCAAAAGATCATCATCTTAGAGTTTAGGTGAAAGTCCATGAGAGAGAAGAGAGCTTTCAATCGTTCCAAATGATAAAAATGGAAACGGAAACTGAAATTTTGTGTTTCTGCACTATATAGTGCAAAAGCTGACACGGCCGGTCGAATGGGGAAATAGGCTGGTCAACCGCCCTCTCACAAAATGGATCAATTTCATGTGATGGAACAAGCCGGTCGAACGGATACATGCAAACCGTTCGAACGCCCATTGGAATAGACGTATCTATGGCTCCAATTTAAATTTCCAAAATGGTCCGGTCGAATGCCCATTGGAACGGGTGGCTCTGTGGCTCGTCCGGTCGAACGAAAATCCAACCGATCGAACGGGCACATTGAATAGACCTAAAAAATTTCAGCTGTGTTCAGCACTTTAATTTTAATTTCCTTTACTTTAAGTTTACAATGTAAATAAGGAAATACCCTATGTTTGGATTCAAATAAAAATACTAGAAAATCAAATTCCAAATAAATCAGAATATGAAAATCCAGTTTTAGTGCAAAATAATAATTTTGCGGCTTAACTCAAAAATGACCTATCATAAAACTCTATGTAAACCTCATAATAAAATCCAATAAAATCACATTATGCTATTCAATGCATAAGGAGCAAAAAACGGTAAATTATATTCAAGGATTCTCAATTTGGCAAAAAGTCATTTTCCATACTTAGCCAAATTTTCTTGAAACTTAAATCCAATGCACCTTCATATTTCAAAACTCAAGCATGACATGCATGAAGGGTTCTCATTAACCACATAAAATCCTATAATCATATCAAGGGTATAACACTAGTCACTCACCTAACATCCTACATGTGATATAACTCGTGTTTCCTAGCATGTGATATAAGTTCTCTCAATAGCCTACACAATTTCATGAAACAAGCATAAAATATCATAGGTTTCCACTCCTCTTTCCATCTATTCTAAATTAATTTAAGCATGGATTGAGTCGTGATCCCTAGCATACCCTATCAAACTCACATAAAATCATGTCACAAGCATCATTGCATGGGCTATGCTTCCTTAATCAAAGACATTGAAAACATAGAAGTCATTCAAAACTAAAATAGGTTCCTCATAGACAAGAAACAAATCTTCATCTCAAATGGTATTTCATTAAGAACAATCCTTAGGCACATACAATCATCATACCATTTGCACAAAATCCTAGCTAAATACAATCAACCCATAACACTTTGGATTGAGCTACATCAAACCCTACAAGGGGGTTTAGTTCCTCATGAAGGATTTGGATTTCTTCATTAGGTAGAAGAAAACCATTTCCTAAAGGAAGGGAGTGCTATGGGCTGGTTCTACCTAGTGTCTAAAGCAAGAAATTAAATCAAACTAAGTTAAAAACTACAAGAAAACACTAAGAACCGAGCTCTCTGCCTCTCCCGTCGTTTTTGAATATATAGAGAGGAAAAGAGTTTGGATCTTTACAAGAGAAGTTAAAATTACAAAGATCTTGATCCAAGTGGTGTAGGACGGTTCTAAGGATGAATTTCGGCCCTACTACTTACTAGCAAGCTGCAATTTTGGACCAAAAATTTCTTCCATCGTCGTTAGCTGTCACAAAAGATCTTCCAGATCTGGAAGGTTCGATGGCGCTCAATCCCCAAATTTGGGTGCTCGAGCGCTGGTGCTTGGCTGGCACTCGATCCCTGGAATTGGGCGCTTGAGCGCCAAGCTTTTGGTTGGCGCTCGATCCCTTCAACAGCACTTCAACTTTTCTTAAATTATCTTCAAGCTTAATGTCAATGATATGCTTTGAATTTTCATTAAGACCTGAAAATAAGACAAACACTAAAACACACTAAAATATTAGATAACAATACAAATTGAGGTATAACATATGCGAGTTAAGGGGCTTGAATGTGTAACATTCAGCACTTATCACTAAATACGAAAAATAAATGCATGAATAATATAAAAAAATAGTGTCAATTAAAATTGCCACTTGGTTTTCAATATGCAGATGGGATGAACTTAATAACTAGCCCTGTCCCCATTTTGGCCTCCTATTTTGGCGTGCTTGCCACCTGAAAACAAAAGTAAAACTGAATGAGCGAAAGAGGCTTAGTAAGTATATCCCTCAACCATAAATAGTTGGGTTAAATTCATTTTCTTTAAAACCTTTCACAAAATGTTGAAACTCATATAAACACTTCAAATAATATTCATTTCGAAATACTATGTAACTAAAGGGTAAAAATTCTCTTATCTCTTCAAAACCAATTTTTCTGACAAAACTACTTTTAAAACATTTCATTCATTTGGAAATCTCTAATATCAAGACTTATATCAATCACTTCTCATAATAGGGCCCATGTACATTGTTACGCCCTGTATACTAGGGTTGCGTGGTCCTTACGACCATGACAATGCATGTGGCCGTAGACGTGCCTTCTGGCCAGCTGATTAACTTATTGGTGCACTCAGCTTGGCAAATAAATGGATTACCACCTTCTGGCAGAGCCTCTTTTAGTGGTTGCGCTTTCATCCTGACATCGGTACAGAGCTCTTTCTTCTTTGAATTCTCTTGGGCCAAAACTATCTCCTCCATACACGTGCCTTCATCTTATTAAACTTTTCTCATCTCTTTTATTTCTCTTGGTATCTTTGAGCAACGTGTAGGAGGGTTTTTACATCTGATACTTTTCTGGTTTATGAACTTTCTAAAAATAGAAAATTTTCCGATTTGGGAACGTTTAGGGAAGTAGATACTTACTATAATTAGAAAGTATTGATAAACGAGAACTTTAAAAATAACAAATAGATTTATTTTGCAAACATCTTTTCATTTAAAGAGAAAGTTCTTCTAACTATGTAAGCAAGATAAATTCATACATAAATAATTAAAACACATAAGTACAAAAGACAGTTAAAGAACAATCATCTCGTAAAATAACTTTATAAGGGTTAGGGAATCTACTTGCCTCCTGATTGTAACTACAATAACTCTTCAACCGTTAGCTAGTCACCTGAATAAAATTCAGACGCGTTACTACTCTCATACCCCATACAAAATAAATCCCACTATAATGGGTTCGGCTTGCTAGTCAATTGAGAATGGATCACTAAACTATTTTAAATTGTTTTTATCATGTATATAGATCAAAATCTCAAAATTTGGAATTTTCTTAAATGATTTAGAAAATAATAATGAAAATTGTACTTGTCAAATAAATGAGATTTTTACTTCCTGTCGTTCAAGCTAATGGCAAATAAAGCCTAATATTCTAAAAATTAAGGAATACAAATATAATTTCCTAAAAAATATAATTGTTTTTGATTAAATACAAGAAACCATGTCTTTGTGGTATCCGGGTCTGTGAGTTTAAAACCCCTTTAAAAATTTAAAAATGCTCATATTACATTGCCCAAGCGTGTACTACATAAGGAAACACAAAGGAAAGAGCAAGGAAAAATAACAAGGAAATTCGTACAGACACACACACACGGCTGAGACTGCAATGAGGTGATTCCGTGAGAAGGAAACAAAAGAAAAGAAAAGTTTGTTTGCTTGCTAAGGCCAAAACGTGTGTGGTGTATCATTGTGGATTGACAAGTCAAAATAAGACCATTATTATAATGGTTCTTAAGGACTAAGAATAGTGAAAGAAACAATATACAACGTAGGAGTGGTTTTCATGCAAGGAAGGCAACCCAACAATTAATGATTGTTAAACAATTACAAGATGAAAACTGATAGTCGCGCGAGCGCTACCGATTTTAAAATTTATAATTAACTGCTCGCGATAGATTGTACCCTTGCAGGATAGTTTTAAAAGAGGGTATCGTCTGCAGGGACTGTGATGGTTGTTTGTCAAGCTTTCGAGATTTTCTCTAACTCAACTCATGAAAATAGATGTTTTTGGTTTTTAAACTTAAATGACATAAATGTAAATGGCAGAAACATAAATGACATAAATGTAAATGACAGAAACATAAATGACATAAATGTAAATGACATGTAAAATAAAGATAAAGGTAGAACGCGGATTGTATCTAACTTGGGATTTTTAATAAAAGCATAATATGAGCGTGTAAAAGTTGTCAATCCTTACAATGATCTCAACATGAAAATACTATCGAAAGAAAATAATAAAGCATCATAGTTTTGCACTAGTCACTCACCTAACACCCTACATGTGATATAACTCGTGTTCCTTAGCATGTGATATAAGTTCTCTCAATAGCCTACACAATTTCATGAAATAAGCATAAAGTATCATAGGTTTCCACTCCACTTTCCACCTATTCTAAGTTATTCTAAGTGTGGATTGAGTCGTGGTCCCTAGCATACCCTATCAAACTTACATAAAATCATGTCAAAAGTACCATTGCATAGCTTATACTTTCTCAATCAAAGATATTGAAAGTATTGAAATCATTCAAAACTCAAACATATTCCTCATAGACAAAGAACAATTTTCATTTCAAATGGTATAATCGTTAAGAACAAACTCTTTGCATATGCAATCATCATACCATTTATACAAAATCCAAGCTAAAAATAATCAACCTCAACTCATAACCCCATGAAAGAATTACATCAAACCCTACAAAGGGTTTATTTCCTCAAGGATTTGGATTTCTTCATTGGATTTGAAGAAATCCATTTCCTAAAGAGTATTGGAGCTATAGGTCGAGATCTACCCTCTGTATAGTAACAAAAGAAAGCAAAAGAAATTAAAAATACACTGAAAAATCAACTCCAAAAACGCTCCCTGCCTCTCTCGACAAAAGAACACATTTATAAGCAAAATGAAGCCTTGATCTTTCCAAGCTAAAGATCTAAAGTTCCAGCTGTTTAGAAGTCCTCTGGGGAGTGAACTCGGCGCCTACAACTCGCTGGCAAGCCGAAATTTTGGACATAGAAATATCCCCACCGTCAACAGCTGTCAAAAATATCTTCTAGTTTTGGAAGCTGCGACGACGCTCGAGCACCAGGATTGGTGCTTTGAGCATCAGGTGCTCGAAGCGAAATGGGTGCTCGAGCGTCAGGTGCTCAAGCACTGAAAATGGGTGCTCGATCTTCAAACTTCTGGCAGCACTTCAACTTCTCAAAACTCATCTTCAAGCTTAATGTCCATGATATGTTTTGAATTCTTATTAAGACCTGAAAATAAGGAAAATACTAAAACACACTAAAATATTAGATAACAATACAAACTAAGATATAATACATGCGAGTTAAGGGGCTTGAATGTGTAACATTCAGCACTTATCAAAAACTAAAGAGATTCAAGGCAAAGTAGTATAGAGAATTACATGAAGGATTAGTGAGAAAGAAAGGGTGAGGCAGCTGACGTTGCAACAGGAAGAGAAAGAGATGCAATTTGGGAGAGAAATGAGTGAGAGGAAAAAATAAAGGACGGCTATTAAGGTTTGTCCCTTTTTCTATTTATTATACGGAATAGACAAACCTAGTTGAAGTTTGAATATAAATCAGCCAACTTTATATATATATATAACTTTGATCCATTCTCATTATTAATTCAAGTCCACTCTTATCTAGAAATTGGACTATTTATCAAATTACTATTCTCTCCCTAAAGGAGAATTAGGATCGTTACAGTTGTAACTTATGAAAAATATTGTTCGTAGTCGTAAATGGAATCAGAAATTTCATTTAGACTATAATATGTCAACATTAGCGATTTGTCTTGATTAGGTGAAGTAGGAGAGCGTCAGGTTGATATGTTGTTGTAATAGCATGGTTAGGGCTATCAACTGAACAGAGCGCATGAGTCATCATTCTTTCAAATAACTATCGTAAAGAATGATGTACGTACATGACAACTTATGAATATTACTCTAAATCCTGATAAGTTTGTGAATCCAGATATCAAGTGTAAGTCACTTTGATGTATTAAAGAATAAAACCTATCAACGGTCAACACCTCTATACATTGGCTAATCACATGCAACATTGTGGAGGATCTTTCTTCAAGAAGGAGTCCAAGTTCTTTGTAGGTGAACGAAGAGATAAGTAACATTCCCATTGTTTTAGGATTTATGAAGAATGTGTATCCTGAAGCTTAACCGTGAGTGTTTCAGTGGTATTTAATTGAAACAATTATGTACATGGTAAGTAGAATCTCATAGGGTTGGGATAATCATAAGGTTTGAATCTATGCACTAAAGGAAAAGAGGTAGTGAACAAAGTGACAATTAAATAAAACTTTGGTTCAATTACAAAATAGTTCCATGGAAGGATAATATGTATTTAATAAGTACGTCACGAAAGATTAATTGATTAAATCAAAATATGAATTAAAGTACAGTCACATTTATTTAGTGAAATCATTTATGATTAATAGTATAGTGTGATAAGTCATTGGACGACAAGATTTCACAGGACTATGGAAGCTAATTCTATTTTTCCTTCAGGTTCCTCTTTGAACTGATGTAAATGGACTAAGTAATTATGGGCCACAATTATTGTTTATTTATTTATTTGGGTGGGTTTTTATTTAATAAAACATGGGTCTATGATTAATATTCAGCAACGCTTATTTTATTTTTTAAAAAACATAGGTTAGAGAATTTAATTGTCAAGAGCCATTATTTGGAGAAGTTTGGGCTAAGGAATTAATTCTTAGACACAGTCCAACGAAAAGGAGCATTGGGCTGCGGAGATAAAATCCAAGCTCATCTAGGAAAATAAGAGATATTGGGTGATAAGTGCTGAATGTTACATATTCAAACCCCTTAACTAGCATGTGTTATACCTTAGTTTGTATTGTTATCTAATATTTTAGTGTGTTTTGGTGTTTGCCTTATTTTCAGGTCTTAATGAGAATTCAAAACATATCATGAACACTAAGCTTGAAGATAAGTGTTGAGAAGTTGAAGTGCTGCCAGAAGCTTGGAGATCGAGCACCCATTTCCAGTGCTCGAGCACCTGACGCTTGAGCACCCAATCCCAATGCTCGAGCACCTGACGCTCGAGCACCCAATCCTGGTGCTCGAGCATCGTCGTAGCTTCCAGAAACTGGAAGATCTTTTTGACAACTAACGGCGGTGGGGATATTTCTTGGTCCAAAATTATGGCTTGCCAGCACATTGTAGACGCCGAATTCACTCCCCAGAGGACTCCTAAACAGTTGGAACTTCAAATCTTTAGCTTGATCTTTCCTTAAAAAAGATCAAGGCTTGAATGTCATATATATATTTTTCTGTCCGAGAAGGCAGAGGGTGTTTTGTAGCTCAGTTTTGTTTAGTTTTTCTTATTATTTAGCTTAGTTTTCGATTATTTTCTTCCTTATGTAGTAGATAGAACTCGACCCATAGCTCTAAATTCCTTTAGGAAATGGTTTTCTTCAATCCAATGAAGAAATCCAAATCTTTCATGAGGAACTAAACCCCCTTGTAGGGTTTGATGTAATTCTTTCCATGGAGCTATGGGTTGATTGTTTTTAGCTAGGATTTTGTACAAATGGAATGGTGATTGTATATGCATAAGGTTTGTTCTTAACAATTATACCATTTGAAATGAAAATCGTTCTTTGTCTATGAGGAATATGTTTGAGTTTTGAATGATTTCAATACTTTTAATGTCTTTGATTGAGAAAGTATAAGCTATGCAATGGTGCTTTTGACATGATTTTATGTGAGTTTGATAGGGTATGCTAGGGATCACGACTCAATCCACACTTAGAATAACTTAGAATAGGTGAAAAGTAGAGTGGAAACCTATGATACTTTATGCTTAAGTCATGAAATTGTGTAGGCTATTAAGAGAACTTATATCGCATGCTAGGGAACACGAGTTGTATTACATGTAGGATGTTAGGTGAGTGACTAGTACGAAACTATGATGCTTTATTATTTTCTTTCGGTAGTATTTTCATGTTGAGTTCGTTGTAAGGATTGACAACCTTTATACGCTCATATTATACTTTTGTTAAAGATCCATGCTAGATACAATTTGTTTCTATCTACTATCGCTGTTATCCTTTATGTTTATATCATTTATATTTATGTCATTTATGTTTCTGTCATTTATGTTTCTGTCATTTATATTTATGTCATTTATGTTTCTGTCATTTACATTCATATCATTTAAGTTTAAAAATAAAAAACATCTTATTTTCATGAGTTGAGTTAGAGAAAATCTCGAAAACTTGATAAACAACCATCACAGTCCCTGCGGACGATACCCTCTTTTAGAACTATCCTGCAAGGGTAAGATCTATCGCGAGCAGTTAATTATAAATTTTAAAATCGGTAGTGCTCGTGCGACTATCACTGGGCTAGGGTTTTAGCCAATGTGCATGGGGAGCATAATGCTCCCCATGGCTTGCGGCTACAAGGGGAACTAATTTCCCTTATGGCCGAAATCCCTACCTTCCAAGGAG
>FXXK01001863.1:15000-49450 GCA_900184695.1 Betula pendula
TTTATTCCCAACATTTTATTGTTGAGTATTGCTATTTACCTTCCTTATAATTATTGTTTATGTGTTTAATTTGGGGGTTGAACTCGATCCCATGTGCTTTCAATATCATATGATATGATATTATCTATAATAAATATCATAATTATGAATCATACTTATTCTAAGTATCTAAATGATCTAAATATTATCATATGCTTTATTAAAAAAAAAAATGAATTATCATATGCTCATATGATCTTAGATCTTAAATCATATGATCTAATGATTCTTAAGTATCTAATGATAATACTTAGATAATACGATCATATGACATAATGATTATATGATCATATGGCATAATATTAGATTATTATATAATCATATGGTTCTATGTACCGTACCTCATTATAATACTTAGATCATATAATCTAATGATTAGATGATCATTTGATCATATGATCTAATTCTAGTGATAATACATATGATCTTTTAATAATATGATATAAATTCTAATGATATATGTTTGGGGATTATAAGAAACGCATTGTTGATTCCAATTGTAACGCCCAAGATCTTAATTATGGATTATAAATCACTTTAAATAGTCAAGGGTAAAAAGTTAATTAAAAGTAAGAAAGATGGACAAATGCAAAGAAAATAAGCTTTAGGAAAGTATTTCGGTGGTTTTCAGTCGAATTGATAGTTTTAATTTTGACCTTGTCGGACTAAAATAGTCATAACTTTTGACTCAAAATTCTAATTGAGACAGACTTTATGGCGTTGGAAAGCTAACTCAAAAATATACAACTTTGTATTTCATAAAAATTTTCCAATTCTAACTTTTTGGGGGTCAAATAGAGCTAGCAGTGTCGGTCGTCTAGAAGATCTCAGCTGCTGTTCAGTCAGTAGCGACCATCCGCACCTCATCCGCAGCATGGTCCGGACGAACCATGACTCTATCGTCCGGACGATGCATTTAGTGGTTCGGACGGTGACACTGTTTACTCACTTATAAATAGGCTGAAATGCGTTTTTCAGCCCATTTTTCTGATTTTTCTTCTTTCTTCACACTTTTTCTCTCTTCTCTCTCATAGGGTTTATACCCAAGCCTTGGGTATTGATCCTTGAGAGCTTCCAAACACTTTTCTAACCCTGGAATCAAGATTCTCGGCGTTAGAAACCTAACTTCACCGATCGATTCAAGGTAAAAGTCTTGAAACTCTAAATCTTCAATGATTGGGCTATAATTTCGAATGTATAGCTTAATATTGATTATTTTCTTAGGGTTTTCGTTGCTTTGTACCTTCTCTACATCGGTGTTCAACTTCGGATTCTTCAAGCTTTAAGGTAAATGTCCAAAACTCTAGATTTTCCATAGTTAGTATTTTGGGGTTTTATGATGTCTAACCCTAGTAATTCACTATGGGTTAGTTATATAGATGATTCTTATGCTATTTTGGAATCCTAGAATTCTATGGATTGCTTATGGCCACATTGATACTTATGTTTTCAAGTATCCTAGTTATTGGGTAGTTGAGTTTGAGTTTGAGTGTATAATTATTGATGTTATAGCAATGTAAATGTGCAGCGGACATTGCTTAAACATTCGTGCTAGGAAGTTTAATTCATCAAGCGGAATTAGTCAGTATTTATACTTACTGAGAGTGATACACACCTTAAATTGTTTTATGTTTTCTTTTCAATGTTTAGCAAATGTTGTACTTGCTAAACAAAACAAATGTTTTTATGAAATTTTGAAGAAACAATATAATGGTTTAAAGACGAACCGATGATATCTTGTGACAATATGTGTTTTGTGCTTTTGATTATCTTCTTGAGATTTATGATGATTTGAAGAGTGATTGTTGATGTTTTATTGTGATTTATGATTATGGAGGATATAGATATATGTATAATGATATGTTGAGTTTTTGATATTTGATTTGCTATTGATATTTGAGAAAATGAAATATGGCAAAAGATTTATGAGATGATATGAACATAGAGTAAAGAGTTTGCATGATATTTCAGAGCATATGTATGAAGAGCATAAAGAGTGCATGTAAACCCACGCCACATGGGTTGTGAAAATTTGTGTGCAATAGAGAAAAGATACAGAGATAGAGTACAGAGTAACCCACGCCACAGAGGTTGTAAAAATCTGTGTGCACCAGAGACAGAGACATTGCATAAAAGCATGATGATTTTATAATTGATTTATGAGACATATTATGTGATGATTTATTAGTCTCTACCATAAACGTATTAGTATGCATATGAAGTTAATGGGCAAGCACATATGTATATTCTTACGGTTAGTTGCATATAATGATTTACTAGTCTTCCTTATAGACATATTAATATGCTTACGAGTTCACTATGGGCAAGAACCTCTGTATACTCTTATGTCTAGCTGCATATGTGATTTATGTTTTATTGCTTAGATATGCTTATATGCTTATGTTTTCATCCATAGGAGAAGGAATGCTTGTATATGAGTGTAGCTGAGTTATATGATATATTTATAACATAGATGAGCACGTATGTGTACTAGTATATGCAGGAGACTGAAACGTACATGTATGTACTCAGCTATTACTATATTTCTGATGTTTTATGATCACATGTGTTTACTCATCAGCTGCTTTATGTTTCAAAATAAAATGCCATACTCTTAATAGCTGTTATTGTAAACTCATGTAACTAACACTTCGGCTCTTTACGAAAACTCAATGGATTTTTATTCATTGAATCTGTTGACTCACTCATTTCTTTTCCGCCTATGTAATCATGGATGATCTCTATGGTTGCAGAGAAGTTGATGCAGGTTTAGGGGATGTGGATGACGATCCCATAGCCTACAATCTTAGCTACTACGATTGATGTCGTGGGACGTATTTCTTTTGTATAGGCATGACTATTAGTCTATTCTTTTGTTCATGTTTGTGATGCTTTCACAAACTGTATTTTGTATATATGGCTTGTGTCGCATGTGACACTTATATATAGTCATTCTTTTATATATTCACATGTAAACTTTTAATTATTAGAATCGTTATTGTCAGCTCTATATGTATTTGATTACTTTCTTGGTATATAAATGCTTCCGCTCAGTTTATATATAATGTGATATGTGACTCTGATGTAATAGATGTATATCTCATGATATGTTGTAAGATACATGTATGACAGGTGTTTTTATCTCTCTGTGGCGATAGATCCGGTTCATGATTACTGTAGGTTTTCAAAAGAAAAAAAAAATAGTTACAGTGTAATTATGGATCGGGTCGTCACACCAATGCTAATTACTTAATTTGGGATTAGATGAATCACATTGTCATTGTATATGAATAATATGATTAAGTATCTAAATTGTCATTAAATCATATGATTAAGTATTGAAATTGTTGATTCAACGATCATTAGATCATATGATGACACTAACATATACTTATTTGTGCGGAGGCGTTAAGCATTATAGCATTATTTGTGTGGCGGCGTTAAGCATTCTAGCATGATTTATAGTTCTAATAAATTATAACGTATAGCATTATAGCATTTATAACATTATAACATTTGCCAATTAATTACTGTTACTTAATATATGTTGAATATTGTTATTTGTTACTTAATTTATGCTTACATATTTATAATATATGATATATATTTTCTATTATTATTGAATACGTAATATATATATATATATATATATATATTCAGAACAACCCATTTAATAATCAAGTCAAGTTCGAGTCGAGTTTAGTAAAGTAAAACCTGAATATGTTTACGAGTAACTCTATTCATTTACAGCCTTAGCAACTACAACTAAAAAATAAGCTGCGTTTTTCCTAAAATAAACATGTTGAGTGTTTCTAAAAACATAAAACACTTTTTTAAAAATTTTACCCAACAATTTTCTTGTAAACCCCACAAACAATATTTTTTTAAAAATGTAAACCTCACCAAACACACTTAATTTTTATGCCATCATAAGATTTTGAAATCAAAACCCAAAAAGTACATTTTAAAACACTTAATAAGTATAACCTTGATTTGAGGGTTGAGCTAATTTGTTTATGATGCTTAATACCCACTATTCTCACCTAAAACTTGATTAGACCTTAACAAAGTCCATAATATCACCCCCAAAGTTTTTCCGAGGCCACATTTATTTGCTGGTGTCCGGCTAATAGTTCTGAATAACCAACCCTGCAAGCTGCAACAACTTGCTGCAAAATTGTACTTCTTGTCCCCCCCACCAACCCACCAACCAGATATTTTCTTTTTCTTAAGGGCAAAGTTGGTACCACACTTTCGTCATATGTTTTTGTGGACAATTAATGTACTACTTAATTGGCCTTTGTTTAAGTTGTACCTGTTCCCTTAGTTCCCTTTTCTCTCTCTCTCTCTCATATTCAACTCTCAATTCGAATCTGGTTGTTCTATGTGACTACGTCCTTATCCTAACAAGTCCTGATAAGCAGTGAAGTGGTAAGGAAATATTCATAACTTCCGCTGGGGACATGATTTATGAGTAGGAATTCAATCATTCAATGTACGCACAATAATGCCTTCTATAAGATGGGTGGGGACGGGAGGAGGGGGGTAATTTGGAAGAAGCAATGTTACTTTTCATGAGTTCACTTTTTAGACAAACATGGCCTTTTGGCAGAAAATCCGATGTCTCATATGATATCATAAAGGGGAATAGCTTATGACCTGCCTGACAAAAATAGTTTTTCAACATTTGATGAAAGATCGTGAGTAAACAAACACGAAGAAATGTGCCTGCTCCCACAATGTATAGGTTAATTCAATTAGTAACCAACTATGTTAATGAAACCCAGAAATGGAAGGAATAGTTTAGCCAAGATTACTTGGACACTGAATTTACTCTCCTAGATATATTTTAAATTGTGGGGAAGAATTAAATTAAAACTAAAAACAGAACAAAATACTTGAAACTAGGTTCTTGTGTCACTAATCTTGCCCTTGAAGTAAGCAAAGTGGTGGTGATATAGAATTAAGTTCATAAATTGTTAAGCCTGGACTGGCAAAAATAAATGTTTATGTCTAGTTAACAGCAAGAGGGCCGATTTGCAAGCATCCGATTCTGATCTTTCTAGAAGTTGAAAAAAGAAAAAGAAAATATCAGATTATAATCCGCCCACATGCTTGCTCTTTTTACCTTTTTAATTACTTTTCTTTGTGTCATTTCGGAATAAAATGTACGATATAGCAACTCTATGAATAGGAATATGAATCTCCCGTTATTCTTTGCCCAAAGAAGAAGGGTAAAGATAAATAATAGTAGTTAGAGTCGGATAGGAGTGGGAGAGACCCTGTTTTGTAACCATTTTCTTCTTTCAATTAAAAAGAGAGAGAGAGAGAGAGAGAGAGAGAGAGAGAGTAGTTAGACGAACTCCCTGCCTTCGGGGTGGCAATCTCGTACACAAATCATGAAAAGAAGGATGGGGTGGACATGGCGTAGAAGCCTACACAAAAAGAGCAGAAGAGCGAGCCAAAAGTTCCAAGTGTTGCTACAAACATAGGGAATTTCTGGTAGAGTAGTGACTTGTGTAAAGATCGGAAAGAACACCAACAATAAAAGCATTCTACTAGGCCGACATTGACGCTTGAGAGACAAAACAAAAGTTAGGGGAACAAATGGGATTAGATACCCCAGTAGTCCTAGCCGTAAACAATAGATACTAGGTGATGTGCATATTAACCCGATAAGTATCTGGCTTGGGGAGTATGTTTGCAAGAATGAAACTCAAAGGAATTGATAGGAACCCGCACAAGCGGTGGAGCATGTGATTTAATTCGATGCAAAGCAAATAACCTTTTCCGGGCTTGACATGTTGCAATCCTCTTGAAAGAGAGGGGTACCTTCGGGAATGTCGACACATGTGGTGCATGGTTGTCATAAGGTTGTGACATAAGGTGTTGGGTTAAATCCCTCAATGAGCGCAACCCTCATGTTTAGTTGACACTGTTGAGTTCGGAACCCTAAGTAGACTACCAGTGATAAGTTGAAGGAGGGTGAGGATCAATCACGTCAAGTCATCATGCCCCTTATGTCTTGGGCAACACGTGCTACAATGGCTAGGACAAAGGGTCGTGATCCGATGAGGGTGATCTAACCCCAAAAACCTGTCCTCAATTCGAATTGTCGGCTGCAACTCACCTGCATAAAGCCCCACTTGATATCCCATTTTCCTTATCTCGTGCAATTAAAGGGAACGAGATTGAAAAGCCCAAACTGAAACTGATAAGGGAATGCTAACCAATACCGAAGCCGTTCCGCTCGTCTCTCTTTGGTGGAGGGACTTCGCTTTACTCTGCTTGAAGAAACCAAGTTTGCGGTTACGTATATGATAACCAGCCAATCATGAATGGGTTCCCTGCTCAGTGGAGCTCCCATACTAGGATAGTCTTTCACACACCTTTGCTCAAAGAAGAGAGAGCAAAGTAAGAGAATTCTGATTTTGGAGGAAATCTTTGTCCCTAAATAGATTTGATATGATGTGATGGGTGATTAGGGTGGAGAGAACAGTAACCACATCGTTACATTTCTCTTTTTTCACCTAGTTGAAAGAGAATAAAAAAAGAAAACAAGCGGGACCATGAGAAATCCCTCTTGAATTAGTCAAGATTGGCATCTTCTCCTTATGTTATAATTGATGTTGATAAACATTGCTGGGTCCATCGCTAATTTATTATATATCCAAAGGTCAGGTATAGTTTCTTGTCTTTGTCTTTGGACCCTAGTCGCTTGCCCTCTCTTAAACCGTGGTCGTCAACAACACCATTATCACCTTTTTCTCTGTCTCTCTCTCTCTCTGCATTCATTAGCACATTAAGCATTATTATTATTAACAATTAATAAAATCTAACTACCAAATTCACAAATACTTAATAAGCGTGTATATCTGAACAAATGCTATAATTATTTAGACGAATATGATATTAGTGTAGGTAGATGATGCGTCAATCATTTTTAGCGTGTTAGAGAATTCATATCTAACTCAGTAGACTTTTGCTAAATTTTAGTTAACAAATCACTATTTTTTTTTTACTACCTTCTTTTTTTTCTTTCTTTTTAATTTTTTTTATTAAGCACTTACATTGCACTCTTTATTTTAGTTATTCACTTTTACTATTCCAGTTAAATATTCTTTGTTATTGTTTCTTTATTCTCTCCCTAACAATCATATTTTAAAAATTTATCTATTTCTTAACAGTATATTTTCAAAAATTTATTTTTTCCAAATGGTCATATTTTCAAAAAATTTGTCTTTTACCACGGGTCATATGCTTTAAATGTGAATAAGATCATTTCTTCTTCAATTTCATTCACGCACGTCAACCCAAGTTTTTTGTGTTTTGTATGGATTCATTTGCCAAAAAAAAAACCTAAATCAAAAGAGTGATTGGGTTGAAAAAAATAAAGGATTTCTAACCATCTTGTTATCCTAGAATGAACATAAACCTATTTAATTAGATGAAAAATGAGAGGCTAAAGAGTCTGTTGATGAGTCTTATCTGTTTCCGGGGTATGTATCTAGTATAGCAAAAGTGAATTTAAGTAAAGCTGAAGGCAAGAGACAAACAATTGAGATAAATCTATCTATCACACGAGCTAGACACGAGTAGAGGCTATTAATATGATATGATTTCGTGACTAGTTTGTTTTGTTGATTTTGCCAATTGAATATAATCAAATGCAGTGATACTCTTGGTTCTCACAAAAGATAATCATTTTTTTTCAACACCTACTTGTTTTTTATTAATATAATCCTAGTAATTGGATTTATATGCATATTCTAATAGTAAATGAAATATTAAAAATGATTTTTTTTACCAAATGACTATTCATCTATTGTATTTTCGTGTAAATATGGGCAAAAGGGCTTTATGGAAAAAGGGTGGTTCAATTTGATGTTGTCCAAAGAAAAGTTAGAATACGGTTGTAGACTAAGTAAATCAATGGCTGGACTTGTGGTAGAATGGAAATAGGCCGTCTTTGATATACCCTTCTTCTTGGCTCTATTAGGTTGACTAATGAACAACCCACCATGCAACGACACTAGAGCGGTAGTAGCCAGTTCAAGGAAGTGGAGCGAAGCAATTCTCTCAAGAGAAGCCTTTAAGAGATAGGGGTGGAACAGTCATCATTAGTGGTTACTTTACTATAAACAGTCAACGGCCCAAATAAGTACATAGATATGATGTGTCATGAATTGTTGCGAATGAACAAGATATTTAGGAATTGTCTATACGTAAAATCATAATTATTGACACAGGCATTTTCCACATAAAAAGGGTAGGCAGATCGGAGAAGCGAAGAGCTGGTTTGGTTTGGCCTCCTATGGAAGGTCTATGATATGGTTGGTCAATTGGGTATCGTGATGTCTTTCTGCGGGATTGTAGGTCTCTTTATTAGCATCTATTTGTGGTGCACTGCCTCTTATTCTCTAGGTAAAAGCCTACTTGATTAGTCAGAACTTCTATGTCTCAACTAGTGGACTTATCTATCCTCTTCTTTTTAACAGATAGGGGCTACATTTTCTATTCCCGTGGGTTGCTCGTATATCTTTATCCCAATTAAAGGTTTTTACTTTGTTTCAGCCCTTCCCTTCATCTTACCAGGGAGCCAACCGTGCTCTTGGCAGAGTGGTGGCTTCTTTCCCTAGTGAAAAGCTCGTTTCTTCCCATGAAATTGCGCCGATCATGCGAAACTCATTTTCCAGATGTGCCTTATAGATAGTAGGGCATTCTTCGGATAAATACTTAGATGCCTTGGCTCTAACAAGTTTGTGTTTATGGATTGGATTCAGCCAGCGTCATGACATAATCAAAAGGAATGAGTGACGCTTTAGTTACCAACGAACGCTTCAAAAGGCGACCCTCTCAAGTTTCTGGCTATTTCCTAGATTGAAGTCGCCTTTTGTCGCCCTAGAAAATGAAAGAAGTCAGAAACTTTGGGATTGATGAATAAAAGAGTAAATAAATATATAAATATAAAGCAACAAAGCCATCATAGTATTTTTTAACTACTCCAAAATAAAGGGTAGGATGGTTATTGGATTATTTATTGATTAGGGTCTCGTCTGATAGACCCTATATTTTTTATTTCTTAGATGGGAGGTAAAAGCGAATTCCATTGTAGAGCCATATGCAACGCAAAAAAGATGCATGTATGGTTGCTCAATTCTATCTTGTTTTTCGTATTATTATTCTTGTCGCGGTTTGTTTATTCCAACAAAAGAAAGACAAAGACTGGGTGACTCCCATGGCTAGGATGGGAGCCGATGCCATTCGATACAAGGGCTAACTATATTTCTATATGGAAATGGACCTATCATTTGTTCAATTTGGTCGATTTGATACTTAGGTAACTCTTTCCACTCAGAAGGAAGGAATGTTAGATACCTTTGATAGGGTTGTATTTTTGGTTGAAATTGGATGGGGTTCATCATGAAATATCAATTGCTTGTTGAACCCTGTGAATTGCGTGAAAGTAAGATACTCCAAATTCTAGAGTCCAAGAGTTTTATAAAACGTTCTTGATGGAAAAAAATGTGAATGAAAAATCCCACTTAATTGAATCGGGTCCATGAATCTAAGAAATAGTGAGAATTCTTGATCTCTCTAAATTCGACCAATTTTATATCACCATTCAATTCGAATTAGCAAAAGCAATGTTTCCTTGGATAATATGGATTCCAAACATTCATGATCTAGATGTGAATGAGTCGAATTACTTATCCCTTGGTCTATTAGTGAACTATCTCTCCAAGGATTGTGAAAGACGTTCCACTAGAAATAATCTTGTTATTGCTTCAACTCATATTCCCAAAAAAATAGATCCCGCTTTAATAGCTCCGAATAAACTAAATGCATGCCTTAAGATACGAAGCCTTCTTATTCCACAACAATGAAAGCACTTTTTCACTCTTTCATATACTATGAGATTTCACTTGGAAAAGAAAATGTTCCATACTAATGGATTTAGGAGGAGAGCTTGTCTCAGCAAGTGATTGGGATTGCTAATGAGGAAAGAGTTGCTTGACCGTGAGGAAGACTTATCATGCAATTTTTCCTATGCATCAATTACCCTGGAAGAAGCCTTAGTCAATGTACCAATCTTGATGATTACTAGGCGGAAACCAGCTAAATTACCTTTCTACATTAATATATATATGCATGAGATCTCCTTTTTTTGTTATCTTTTTTTTTTTGTTTAAAAATTTAATAAACTTGAATAAAATAAAGAAAGAGTTTTGCTTTTTATGAAAAAATATCAATTGAAGTGGAGGGTTTCTTCAAACAACAAGTAGCTGGGTCAATTATTCAATCAAATGATATTGAGAATGTTTCCAATCTCTTCTCGAGAAACAAGTGGGCTATTTCTTTGCAAAATTGTGCTCAATTCCATATGTGGCAATTCCGCCATCAATGTTTTAGGGGTTTCTTTGTTCTCTTATTTGGATTAAAAGAAAGACAACAAAAAAAAAAACAAACAAAAACAAAACAAAACAAAACTTCCCTTTCTTTCTTTTTTATCCCTTCAACGAATAGCGTTTTGCCGAAGAGATTTTTTTAGAAAGATTCTCCATAAATCATTAAAAAATTGAAAGAATCTAAATCCATAGAACTCATCAGTAGGCCAAGTCAAAATTGGACCATGCATCAGATTACTGACGAGTCAACTAGTGGGGTCAAGTACGCTATTGGTCTCAAAGAAAATAAAAAGTCCCCCCTTCTTTTAGGATGAGCCATTGACTTCCTTCATTTACTGGTAGCTCTATAAGGCAGGTAGCCCCCCGTCCCTAGTAGCTAGGCTGTTCCCTGGCAATGAAGTGATCCTTCTCACAGAGTCCCAAACCAGCTGCAACTTGCCGAGTATGGAAGGAAATTGTTGGAATTGGGTAGAGTTTCTGATACCGAGATATTAATGAACTTTATAGAAGAGTTATTTATCGAAACAATACTCTTATAGATCTATTAACAACAAGAGATAAATTAAAAAAAAAAATGGCCGCACCCTATTGGGATGTACTATTAAACCTAAATTGGGATTATTCGCTAAGAATTACAGTAAAGCAGTTTATTATGAATGTTTCTGCGATGGGCTTGATTTTACCAAAGATGATAACGTGAATTCCCAACCATTTATGCATTTAAACATCTCAGAGATAGATAGAGACGTAGGAATTTATCGAATAAACCGCACTCCTTCGTATACGTCAGGACTCTATTGATGAGAAGGGGTTGGGGAAAGCTTGAACCCAATTCCAACAGTGATGAATATAAGCGCAATTGAAGGCAGCAAATGAGAAAGACATATAGGGCCTGTTTGGCAAACAACCCTGATTCTATTGTTCATGATTTTGATTTTCTCAAAAAAAAAAAAAAAACATTCCCATTTTTTATATCACATCAAACACTTTTTTTTATTACCATTCAAATAAAATACTCAATAAAAAACAAAAATGTTTACTTTTTCATACAAAAAATTTACAACATTCCTTCTACTTTATATCACATCAAAAGTCAACAATCCCCAACCAAAATCAAAATCGTTTGCCAAACAGGCCCATAGTTTGAATAGATAACTTTTTGAGATCACTCCACTCTCTCTAGACAACGGATTTCTCTGACGTGTGTATCCTACTACTCCTCTTACTACAAGGCACTTACCTAGCCAACACTTAGATCCGACTATACATAAACTTTTCTGGTTCACTCCAACCTTCCCCACTTGTCCGACTGTTACTGAGCAGTTTTTGGATATCAGACGGACCTCCCCAAAAGGTAATTTTAAGGTGATCGATTTCCCCTATTTTGCAATAAGTTTCAGTATAGCACCTACTGCTCTAGCTAATTGTCCACCCTTTCCAAGTGTGATTTCTATGTTTAACACGAACACGCCTTTTTACTTATTAAGAGGAAACTGGTTAGCTACAAGGCCTTCCTTAGCGCGGAAAGCATCGAGGATGTAGGACTTGCTATGTGTTGTTGTAGTGGGCATGAAGCAAAACATCATTGATCTGCTATGGGTTTACTTTATACGTAACAGAAGCACCTGAAGTACTAAACATAATAGGTATTAGCTTGGTAATGGTTGGAGCAACAAACTCAGATTCGATGAGAATCTCATTTTTTGGTAGTACCTAAGCAGTTGGCGGCTGTTGGATAAATATAATGAAAATAGGGAAATATGAAGGCAATAAAAATAAGCAATAAAATAATTAGGACTTCAAGGCTTGATCACAATGACAATATCTTTATAACGTATTTTGTCCCCTTTCTTAGTGCTAAGGGATTTGACAAAATAGTTCCCAGGATACAATGAAGCCCAAAAAATGATAAGAAATTTTCTCATTGACTAGGATATTTATCAAAATTATATAAGGGTTTATTCTCAAGTATCTGGCCGAAGCTTTTGGAATGGAGAATTCCAAAATATTAACTTGTGAAAGGAATATTCACAGTTAGGAAAATAAACAGGATATGATATTTAGGAATCAAGGATCAAGAGGTAGAGAATTTAGTGTGACAGTATCACAGTCCTAATTCTGCTATGGAATAATTTCATGGAGGAATCACACCCATATTACGTAAGTAAGTCAAAGGGAACGGTTATTGATTTTTAATCAAGAATAAATTCTAGAGTGCAGTTGCAATTATTTAGTGGAATCAATAGTAATTAAGTAGTGACAGGGATGGTCGGTGACTACTTGAGCCAGATTTATTTTTCCCTTTGGGTCCTTCACCAAGCTTTTGTAAATTAACCATAGACAGGCTTTTATTTATTTATTGGGCTATTTGTTTTATTTTAATAAAACATGGGCTTAATAATTAGGTAAGTTGTTTTAATTAAATTAAGACATGGGCTTAATAAACAGGTTGTCTTAATTAATTAAAATATGGGCCAAAGGAAAATTGCTAGAGAAGATTAGTGGGAGAGGCTTGGGCTTGGGATAAAACCCAAGCCCATTCCTTAAGTGAAATGACGCATGGGCTAGGGTTGAAACCCTAGCTCCATGCGTCACTTACTAGAAGAGTGGAGGCTAGGGTTTTAATCCTAGCCGTTCACTTCTCTAGTGGTTGTCCCACATGGCTTATTTTATGCAAGTCTCTCATAGTTTTCAGATATAAATAGAGGTGCCTGTGGCTCTTGGAAAAACACACCAACATAATTCTTTAGCTCTTGCTAAGAATTGAAGTTCTATTGAGCTAACACTTGAAGAAACTAAGTCTAAAGTTTTGAAGAGTAAGTTGAGCCCACACTCTTGGTTATTTCTAGTCATTGGTGAGAAGATCTGATGGTGTCCTTAGAGGTGTTCTTGGAGCAGCTTGGAGTCTTCGCTCATAAAGCCAACGAGTGGCCCTAATCTTCAAGTAAATAATTTCTTATTCTTGCAAGTTTAATTATAAATAGTAATGTTCTTTGCATGTTCTTCTTAGAGTAGATCTTAGCTAGGGAATAGTTTATTTTCCGCTTAGCTATATTTTTTTTGATATAGTAGTATTCCCAACAGATTATGCCCTAAATCCCAAGTTATTTACATATTGACATTAAGAGTTTGGTATTTGTTTTATTGTAAATGATTATTATTATTCATTAATTAAATAAATGAGCATATGGCATATAGTCTTTTGTATGATTTTTATGATTGTCCCCATACAAAAGAACCAGAGAATACATTGAATATGGTCTATGGGTGTGAGTAAGATTTTTGTCATACAAGGTCTGAAACCATAACCCTTGTATTCAGAAATTCATTTGTTCGCATTTATAATGGAACCAAACATTCCATTAGTACGATTGTTATGGATCAATTGTGTGATTTACCTTAATCAGGCGAAGTGTATACTTCGAGTTGATGTGTAGGTGTATAGGGTAGTATACACTGAACGGACTAAGAGTTGTCTTTCCAGAAAAATACTGTCCCTAGGAAAAGACAATAACTCTCAAACTACTTATACTTGTGATTCTAAATCCTGAGATGAGCGAACTCAGACGTCAAGTGTCTTCACTTTGATACATTGTAGATTGAGGCCTTAAACGTGGGTCAACATTATCTTTGTATTGGGTGATCACATGTAACATCATGAGAAGAGTTTTGCTCAATAAGGAATCCAAATCATTTTAAGTGAAAAATGACAAGAAATCTTCCCTTGAATAAGATTTTATATAGGATTATTCTCAGTCTCTGGCCAGAGCATTTTGGAAAGAGAATTCCAAAATAGATTACCTAGTAAATAAAGTATTCACAAGAAAGAGAATAATAAGGTAATAATCTGGTACTCAAGAAATAAAAGGTAGAGAATATAGTGTGATAGTATTATAGTCCCAATTCATCTATGAAAGATTTCATGAAGGAATCATACTCATCCATAAGTTAGTCAAAGGGAACTTTGTTGATTTAATCAATAATATTTTCTGGAGTGCAGTTACAATTATATAGTGGTATTAATTGTAATTAAATAGTGACTTGAGATAGTCAAAGACTATTTGAGCCGAAAATATTATTCTATTCAGGTCCCTCATCAAACTATTGTAAATTAACCAAAGACAGGCTTTTATTTATTTATTAAGCAGGTTGTTTTAATTTGTTAAAACATATGCTTATTTATTTATTAAGTAGGTTGTTTTAATTTATTAATACATGAGCTTAATTATTTAGCAAGTTATTTTAATTAATTAAGACATGGGCTTATTTATTATAAGCATGTTGTTTTAATTTATTAAAATATGAGCCAAAGAAAAAACTGTACAGAGATGCATAGGAGACTAGGCTTAGGATAAAACCCAAGCCCAAGGGAAGCAAGTGGGTAGCATGGGCTAGGGTTACTAAACCCTAGCCTTGGCCATGTATATCATTAAGTGGAGGCTAAGGTTTTTTCTAACTTTAGCCATCCACTACATGTAGTGGGATGCAGTCCCACATTGCTTTTTTTACAGTATCTATTCTCTACAGCTTCAATATAAATAGAGGTGCTNGTAACATCATGAGAAGAGTTTTGCTCAATAAGGAATCCAAATCATTTTAAGTGAAAAATGACAAGAAATCTTCCCTTAAATAAGATTTTATATAGGATTATTCTCAGTCTCTGGCCAGAGCATTTTGGAAAGAGAATTCCAAAATAGATTACCTAGTGAATAAAGTATTCACAAGAAAGAGAATAATAAGGTAATAATCTGGTACTCAAGAAATAAAAGGTAAAGAATATAGTGTGATAGTATTATAGTCCCAATTCATCTATGAAAGATTTCATGAAGGAATCATACTCATCCATAAGTTAGTCAAAGGGAACTTTGTTGATTTAATCAATATTATTTTCTGGAGTGCAGTTACAATTATATAGTGGTATTAATTGTAATTAAATAGTGACTTGAGATAGTCAAAGACTATTTGAGCCGAAAATATTATTCTATTCAGGTCCCTCATCAAGCTATTGTAAATTAACCAAAGACAGGCTTTTATTTATTTATTAAGCAGGTTGTTTTAATTTGTTAAACATATGCTTAATTATTTAGCAAGTTATTTTAATTAATTAAGACATGGGCTTATTTATTATAAGCATGTTGTTTTAATTTATTAAAATATGGGCCAAAGAAAAAACTGTACAGAGATGCAGAGGAGACTAGGCTTGGGATAAAACCCAAGCCCAAGGGAAGCAAGTGGGTAGCATGGGCTAGGGTTACTAAACCCTAGCCTTGGCCATGTATATCATTAAGTGGAGGCTAGGGTTTTTTCTAACTTTAGCCATCCACTACATGTAGTGGGATGCAGTCCCACATTGCTTTTTTTAGAGTATCTATTCTCTACAGCTTCAATATAAATAGAGGTGCTTGTAGCTCTAGCAAATCTCTCCAAAAGATAATTCTTTTAGCTTTTGCTAAGAATTAAAAGTTCTATTGAGTTAATTCTCAAAGGAACTAAGTTTAAGATTTGAAGAACTAGAAAGAGTCCACACTCTTGGTTATTTTTAGTCATTGGTGAGAAAATTTGTTGGTGTTCTTGATGTTCTTGGAGCAGCATGGATTCGTTGCTCAAAAGCCAGGGCGTAGCCCTAGTTTGCAAGTAAGTAATTTTATGTTCTTGCTAGTTTGATTTTAAATAGCATTGTTTTTCACATGTTCTTCTTAGAGTTAATCTTGAGTAGGAAATAGATTATTTTTTGCTACGCAATATCTTTGATTTGCATGTTTATTCCCAATATTACAAGCATTGATATTCTCAGTTATGGCATGAATATATTATGATAATGTAGTATATTTATATAATACATGATATATTCAAGAGCAAGTGATATGTTAACAATATGGTTTACTCGATACATTACCCTCTCTCAGCAGGGTTTGCGTGTCCCGAAGGAGTTCTGGTATAATTTCGATGCCCTAGACATTGTACAAACATACCGTCTTATACTAGCAGTCCGACCGAGTCTGACCTTGTGTGGCCCATATTGACTAGTAAAGCCGTAACAGTAACCTCACTTTAAGAATGGTGCGCCAGTCACAAATTTTTAACCATTGGATCTAAAGCCCTCATTAATTAATAAAGCGTTTGACTATAAAATCAACTTGTAATAATGGTAAGCCCATGACCATTTTTTCTCTACACAAGACGGTATACCATTTCATACGATGCAACATTAATTTTTCACCGTCTTTTATATGCATGCATTTTACAAACTCATTATTTCATTATCTTGTTAATTACAATCATTTTCATAAAATGGAGTTCACAGTTACTCTAAAATGAGCATTTCATGAAAGTTGTAAAAATACATGTTTTGTATATAAATAGTCATGCTATGCGGAAAAATAACAATAACAAGTACCTGTGTGAGTTTTTATTCATATGAGTTGTAGGGATCAACTAAATAGTCTTCCACACAGTCTCCGACTTTCGAATCTAAGAAATGATCTTATCATTAGGTCTATGCTTGAGCTAAACAAATTCTAGGCCTCTAATAACCCAAAATGATTTTTTGTCCGAGCATTAAACTTTTAACAGAAGGAAAAATGTTCCAGGTCAGAATATCAAACATTTGACCAAAAGGTCGAATGTTCCAAGCCCAAATATCAAATGTTTAACTAGGAGGGTTGAACGTTTGATATGGTCTAGAAACCTATTCTGGACCAAAACCTCGGTTATTTTTAGATTCTAACATCTCCTAAGATCTTACCGAAGAAAAGAAGGAGTTTCATACTTAAAAAAACAGGGTTTATAGTGCCAAACTCCTTAAACCATCATAACACTATTATCAATCTTAATGATCAAACCTAACACTTAAAACACAGCAACTAAGATACAACAACTAACTAAACAAAGTAACAACACATAAATGAGTTAGGCTAGGATAGATACCTCCAAGGCCCAAAAGCTTCCTCCTCCTTCAAACTCTCTTCCTTACACATACACAAGAGATTTTTGAGCTCCAAGTCGAGAATGAATAGTAGAAGCGAGGGGTAGGGCTCTTATTTATAGGGTTGGAGCATCTGTTTAAGAACTTATGAGTTTTTGGGCTCATTAAATGTTCGGTGGTACGACATTGAACTTTTGATGTACTATTACCCAATGGTCATAGGGTTCCCCATCAAACGTTTGATAAAAACATCAAATGTTTGGTACGGTCTGACACACACACTGAACGCATAACCTAAGGTGAACAATGTTGTACAGTACATTACAATAAGATTGAACGTTGAAGCATAGCACTGAACGTTTGATCGAACATTCCATGGAATCCTTCAAACATTCCCCAAACGTCTGAGGCTCTAAAACAAGTCCTTAATCTTGTTAAATCTTTAGAGTATTACATTATTAGTTCTTTAATTATTGTTACGATTTATTATTTGAGTATTAAATAAATTAACTCGAATGTTAAACAATCTAATCTTGAGTTTATATATTTATCTTATAATATATATATATACATTCATTATACAAACATATTGTAACACCCGAGAAATTTAAATCTCTTAAAATTATGAAATTAAATGATAAATGTTGAGAAAAAATTATCATTTAGCTTTTATAATTGTTTTAGAGATGTGTTCAAGGAATTTGAGAAGTTTCTGAATAAGCTTTAAAATCTCTTTAGAAAAATGGTTGATTTTCTGACCCTCAAACTTTTAAGTGACAAAAACTAGATCAAACGGATTCAGATCGAATCAAATTGAAGCCCGTTATGCTTGTATCAAAACCCTCTATCATGCAATAGATTTTTGATAAAAGTCAATTCGTTGAATTTTTGGCATAGTGATGAATATTCATCTGCCTACATGATACTTTTGACTTATGCCTTATTTCTAAAATTAGAGCTTGACCATTATGTTTTTGAACACAAATGGACTCAATTTAGTATATACAAGGCTGTCACTTGTGTTCGGTAAAGTCAGAATTCAATTTTGAAACAATTGACTTTTTGACTAAAAACCGGGACTTAAGTCTTCCCACTATCGAATTTAATTAAAAACTATCTAAAAATACTATGTAGGGCCGGCCACCTTGTCTAGACAATGAGAATGAAAGACAAATGAGCCATTGGTAAAATTGATAAAGCAATGCTAAAAATGTCATAGAAGTCATAAAGTAGGCTTGACTTTGGATGACTTGTAAGACTTTTGAAACAAGTTAAAAATGCATGCTTTCTTCCTTGTATGGCCGGTCACCACCTGCATGAGAGGCTTGGATTGTTGTCTATAAATAGAAGGCCAACACAAGGTTCATTCAGACCATTTTAAGAACCTTTTTTCAATTGTTTTGCAAGAAAGCTCTCCATTTCTCTCTTCCTCCACCCTATTCGGCCACTAAGCCTTTTTTTTTTTTAAGAGTTCTTGTGATTTCTTCATAGCAGCAGCACACAACACTCCTAGTAATGTTTCGGTTGAGTTTTCATCCCTAGAAATCAACCTAGGCAGCCTTGGAGGTAAGCAAAAACTCATCTCTCTTCAAAAACTACCTATTCGGCTACAATGGGGTTTTTGAGTAATTTTTGTGTTATATTTATGGTAGCAACTTGGAACCATTTTAGAAGGGCTTAAAACCATTTATTATCATTAACCTATGGCCTTAGCACCTTTGGAAGTACTCAAGGAGTCAACATCTCCATCTTTTCACCTATTCGGCTACTTGGTGTGTTTTTGGAGGATTTTCTTCCAAGCTTGTTTTGGTTTATGTTATTGGAACCTTTTGATGTAATCTTTGGTATATTTGTGTTATACTTTGATTGAATGTTGTTTGAGGATCCAATGAACTTAAAAGATTAAAAAAGAAAGACAAGTATAAGCTTATAATGGAACTTGAAACTAATGTTGTTTCTTTTGCTCTTATGGCTTATTCCTACTAGAAGATTCTTGTTTAAACATTATGTAGACCAAAATTTTTAACTATGTTTCAGTGTTTAAATATGAATCTTGGTTTGGAACTACTATGAGAGATTTCTAACACCAACTCATTTACATTTATTTGTCCTCGTGATATGTCCTTACTTTGTAGGGATTTTCATGAGTGATTATCATTTATATTAATTGTGATCCACATGATATGTCCTTACTCTGAAGGGATTTTCATGAGTTAAATACTAATTGTGATCCTCGTGATATGTCCTTACTTTGAAGGGATTTCATAAGTTAAATACAATGAAAGATTACCAACATTAACTCTTTTGTTAATGTGATCCTCGTGATATGTCCTTATTTTGTAGGGATTTTCATGAGTTAAATACTAACTATGATCCTTGTGATATATATATATCTCTGAAAATGGTCCTTGTGATAGGTCCATACTTGAAGATTCTTGTTTAAACATTATATACACCAAAAGTTTTAACTATGCTTCGATGTTTAAACATGAATCTTGATACGGAATTTTCATAAGTAAACAAAAATGAAAATAATCACCAAATAATGAAGTGATGGATACTAATGCATATAAGGAGCAAAGGGTCCAAAGACAACTTATTATTTGGATTGAAAATGATATATATTGCTTGTGTATGAATATTACATGTAGAAAGGAGTTTGAACCTGAGGAAAAAGGTAAGTATGGAAGTACTTACTGAGGGTGAATAATGTGGATTTTACGATCAATAATAAAATAATTACTCACAATGGAACGAATCCTTGTAGGATAAGTCTATGAGAGGGTATTGAACCTCAAGGACTGTTGTTTGGGTTGGTTGTTAAGTTTGCAAGATTAATTCTAACCTATTTAAGAAAAGGTATTTGGTTTGTTTTGCAATTGAAATTGACAAGAACGTAAAAAAACAAGATAAATAAGATGGAGAAGTTATAGGGAATTGACTTCACCACTAACCTCATAACGATGGCAAACCGTATTTAATATGGGAATTCTACTTACATGAATGCTAAGGCTTGTGTGTGTTTGTCAAGCACACAACAATGTCATTAATAAACCACATTATTAAGAAATAAGAATAGCGCATCTTCGGTAGGCACGGATCGTCTACCTAACCACTAAGATGCAGTACGATCCGTCTTTTCTAGGTATGAACTATCAAATCTCTTAATTAGCATACACTCAACCAATGGACAAGCATAACCCATCTTTCGGCAAGGATGAATTGTCTACTTGAATTATACTAACCTAGGGTGTAAAGCAATTTATCCATCATAAGCATGGTGTATCAAACCCTATTGATTAGTGTCAATTAAAAACCGTTGTGAAACCATCATTCGTATAATCATAGAAAAGACGAATGTTGAATTCAATAGAGACAAACAAATTTCTTAGACAAGATACGAGGTTTATCAAAATTGAGTATAAACGTTTAAACACCATTACAAAGTAATCTCTAGGTTAAACAACCATCACTCATGTTCTTAAAATTCCCAAAGTAAAACACAATAACACCATCGTTACTTGGAAAAGGGCTACATCAAACCCCTATGGAAGATTTAACTGCTCATAGAGGTGTTGGAAATCATCTTCATTGACAAGAAATCCATCCCAAGAAGCTGCTGCTCACGTTCTGCTCCTGTCTGAAAAACTGCCGTCAATAACACTTTTGATTTCTATTTTATGCGACGACTCTCCTTTTGAGTGAGTATGAGATGTATTTATAGAGTCCAAGAAAAACCCTACTCGATTTCGTGTAGTCCAGACCGTCCATTCCAAGTGTGAGACATAAATTTCTTTTATTTCTTGGTGTTTTCATGTTGTTTGTTCCAGCGCCCGAATGCGCTCAAGCCCTTTGCAGATGTGCTCGAGCCCTTTTTCTTCAGCAACTCACCAAAGTGTGTTCTAGGCCCGAAATTGATGGAAATGATTGCATTTTCTCTTAGAACTGAAAAATAATAAAATACACAAAATTAACACAAAACATCATATTACAATGAAACTAAGGGATTAACACATGTGAGTTAAGGAGATTGAATGTGCAACATTTAGTTCTTATCAGTAACATTGCATTCATTTATAAATGATTATTGTTTTATTCATATGTTTGTTGGATAGTTACTCATAAAATGCATGTTGTGTCAAAATAATTAATAAGCTGAAAAGATAGCTATAAACAAAACTAGTGAGTAGCAAGGGGCAATGGCTAACCAGTGGACTAAGGAATTATGTCTATAAACCCGGTAATAAGTAACTAATGTTGAGACTGATAGGCTTCCAGTACAAACAAGTCAACTTTATAAGCGTAGGGATAACGGTCGATAAGATGGGTTGGTATTGAACATTGTCAGAAGATGAGTGTAAAGCATATTGCATCTAAGATTGAACCAATCTTTCATTATGTTGCATATTCATACATTCATATTATATTTGTCATGATTGCTCAATAAATGAATGGTAAGTTATATTTGGAAACAGTAAACTCACTTGTTTGCCTATGTAAATATGATAACGTCATATTTACGTAGACTGTAATGTAGGGATAGGGGGAGAAGGCGAGGGTCCTTTCGCCGGTTTTGATGGTTACTAAACCATCTTCTACTAGGATAAAGCTAATCTCTGGGGACATAGCCTTTTATCGTATTTTGTCTGTTTTACCTTATGATATTTATTTGGCATGTATAAAATAACAGTGACTTATGTTATGTTTGAGTTTGTATGGTTTGGTGGTTATTGTGCCGCCTGTGGCACATGTTTTCATTCAATGCATCTAGTATGCATTTATATGTAAATTAAACTTATGTTATCATCCTTTATCTTATGAGATATTTCAGTCAACACACTTGTGCTTGTAGGTATTTAGAAAGAAAAAAAAAATCCGTTGCGAGATCATATCTTTGATGTAATAATGTCATGTGGAAACTGGAGGTTTCTGCTTACGATTCTATTGTAGAAAATCGAGGCGTTACACATATATATGTACATATAAACCCACTTATATACACATATATTTATAGCAAGACTCATAATTACAATAATTAAAGCTATATCTATTATATTATGAAGATAATTCATTTTTATCTTTTTAAATACTTAACATGTTCTCATTACAAAGTTAAAAATAATAAAAATGAAGTTATACGAGCTTATACTAGTTGAGCCAAGTTTATACGAGTTTGGCTCATTTATTAACGAGCCTAATTATTTTTTTTAAGCTTTATTCGTTTAATAATGAATCAAGCTTATTTGAACCAAGTCCGAGCTTATTTGTGAGCAGCTCTATTCATTTACAGCTCTACTTGTGGTACTAAAAACCCTGTACAAATCTCGGATCTAGTTTTGAAGTCTTTAAAGGGCAAAAGAGTCTTTTCGACCTTTAAACTTCTAATGGATGGAAACTATAACACTCTAATGAAATTAATTAACTGGTAATTAACTTTACAGTTCGTCTCCCAGCCTTAACCCACAAGGGATAAGACTCAGGAATTTTACACTTTCTGATGAGTGTTGGAACTAGTGTTCAAAACTCCAATTGATCATAAGATAATTTTAGATGTAATGAATTTTGTTGTTTATTCCATAATTTGATCATTGAACATTGGACATGTTTATTGTTGTTTTACATTGCATATATGTGGCTTTGTATATTTACCGATTATATGCATGTAGACAATCCCTAAGTTATATTGCATTTAAATGATATGAGTAATGGTCTTTATCACCAAGAAGACCAGAGTCAAAAGATTCCTTGTAATTTGTTAAATATTGTTTGTAGTCGTAAGTGGAACCGGGAACTCCACTTAGACTATAACATGTCGACTTTGATGATTTGTCTTGATCCAGTGAATTAGTGTGGCTTCAGGTTTACATAGTTGATGTTATAGCAAGGTAAGCTTGTACAGGGCTATACATTAAACATGATCATGTACGACGACTTATGACTATTGCTTTAAAGCCTAGGAAGATTGTGAACAAGATGTCAGGTGGGATTACTTTGATGTATCAGAGAGACCAATTATGCGTTCAACACCCTTGTACATTGGGTAATCAACATATAGCATTGTGGAATATCACTCTTCAAGAAGGAGTCAAAATCCTTTGTAGGTGTACAAAGTGATAAGGAAATTCTCCTTGTTTAAGGACTGATAAGAATGATTATCTTGAATCTTAGGCCTAAGTGTTACAGTGGTATTTAACTAAAACTATATATAAAGTATGTACAATCTCACAAGGTACATTGGGATAAATCGTGACAGTTAAATCATCTTTGGTTCAACTATGAAATATATTCCATGGAGGGTTAATATGATAATTTAATAAGTGCGTCATGAAAGATTAATTGTTTTTGACAAAATATGAATTAGAGTACAGTCACATTTATTTAGTGGAATTATTTGTGATTTTTAGTCAAGGTGATGAGTTATTAGATAATGAGGTTTCATAGGACTAAGGAAGCTAATTATATTTTCCTTCCGGGTCCCTTAGTGAGCTGTTGTAATTGATTGAGTTATTATGAGCTTTAGTTATTTATTTATTAATTGCATATGTTTTATTTAAATAAGACATGGGCAAGAAATTAATATTTATATTAATTTGGTTTGTTTTATTTTTATAAACATGGGCTTGGAAAATTATTTCTCAAGAGTATTTATTTTGGAGAAGTTTGGGTTTAGAAATTAATTCCTAAAGCATAGTGCAGAGAAAAGAAGAGCATTGGGCTACAGGGATAAAATCCAAGCCCACGTAGGAAATAAAAGGACTGGGCTAGGGTTAAAACCCTAGCCCTAAATGCATGGGGAGCAATATTGCTCCCTATGGCCGACGGCTACATAAGGGAAAATTATTCTCTTTGTGGCCGATCCCCAGGGTTTCTCCATGGGGTTCCAGAAGTTTCTTTTTGTCACTTCTCCAAGCAGTCCTGCAATTATAAATAAAGGCTCATATGAAGCAATTTACTCACTACATCTTCTACACAACAACTGAACAATTTGTTGAGAGAATCATCATAGAATTAGTGAGTGAATATACAAGAGAGGAAATTTATTTTCTTGCTTCTAGTTGTGAGTCCACACTCACAGTCATATTTAGCCATAAAAAAGAAAACCTATATTTTTGAAGTCCTTGGTATTCTTCGCATTCTTCGTGATCTTCGTAATCTTCAAGTCCTTGGTGTTCTTCAAGCTCTTGAAGACTCTGGAGCTCTTGGTGTTCTTAAAGTTCTTCGTGTTCTTGACGTTCTTCGTGATCTTCATCAACTTTGAAGATCATCAACCAAGAAGATGGCAAAGAAAGTAGAGAATAATTCAAATAGCCCAAATTGCCTAAAAGAGACCGATCAGATTTGTAAGTAATACTAATCCTAGTTCTTACTTTAATCTTAAGAAAATTAAAAGATGTTCCTTTTGAAGTTTATTTCGATTTTAGATCAGTTTAAAGTTTTTTATATTCCACTGTGCTATGTTTATTTATAACATGATGCATGATTGATAAGTGTTGAATGTTATACATTCAAACTCCCTAACTTGCATATGTTAAACCTTAGTTTGTATTGTTATCTAATATTTTATTATGTTTTAGAGTGTTGTCTTATTTTCAGGTCTTAATAGAAATTCAAAACATATCATTGACATTAAGCTTGAAGATAATTTAGGAAAAGTTGAAGTGCATAAGAAGTGGTGGGGATCGAGCGCCCAATTCCATGGATCGAGCGCCAGCCAAGCACCAGTGCTCGAGCGCCCAAATCTGGGGATCGAGCGCCGTCAAACCTTCCAGACCTGGAAGATCTTTTGTGACAGCAAATGACAGTGGAAGATATTTTTTTGTCAAAAATTGCAGCTTGCCGGTCTGTTGTAGGCGCCAAAATCCATCCTCAGAGCTGTCCTACACCACTTAGATCAAGATCTTTGTAGTTTTGACTCATCTTGTAAAAGATCTAAGCTTTCTTCCTCTATATATTCAAAACTGGCGGGAGAGGCAAAGAGCTCAGTTCTTAGCAATTTCTTTTGTGTTTTTAACTTAGTTTCAATTATTTCTTGCATTAGACAGTAGGTAGAACCGACCCATAGCACTACAATCCCTTAGGAAATGGTTTTCTTCAATCTAATGAAGAAATCCAAATCCTTCATGTGGAATTAAACCCCTTGTAGGGTTTGATGTAGCTCAATCCAAAGTGCTATGAGTTGATTATATTTAGTTAGAATTTTGTGTAAATGGTATGATGATTGTATATGCCTAAGGATTGTTCTTAATGTAATACTATTTGAGATGAAGATTGTTTCTTGTCTATGAGGAATTCATTTCAGTCTTGAATGATTTCTATGTTTCCAATGTCTTTAATTGAGGAAGCATAGGCTATGCAATGATGCTAGTGACATGATTTTATGTGAGTTTGATAGGGTATGCTAGGGACCACGACTCAATCCACACTTAGATTAACTTAGAATAGGTGGAAAGAGGAGTGGAAACCTATGATATTTTATGCTTATTTCATGAGATTGTGTAGGCTATTGAGAGAACTTATATCGCATGCTAGGGAACACGAGTTATTTCACATGTAGGATGTTAGGTGAGAGACTAGTACAAAACTATGATGCTTTATTATTTTCTTTTGATAGTATTTTCATGTTGAGTTTGTTGTAAGGATTGACAACCTTTACACGTTCATATTATACATTTGCTAAAAGATCTTTNCATAGGCTATGCAATGATGCTAGTGACATGAGTTTTATGTGAGTTTGATAGGGTATGCTAGGGATCACGACTCAATCCACACTTAGATTAACTTAGAATAGGTGGAAAGAGGAGTGGACACCTATGATATTTTATGCTTATTTCATGAGATTGTGTAGGCTATTGAGAGAACTTATATCGCATGCTAGGGAACACGAGTTATTTCACATGTAGGATATTAGGTGAGAGACTAGTACAAAACTATGATGCTTTATTATTTTCTTTTGATAGTATTTTCATGTTGAGTTTGTTGTAAGGATTGACAACCTTTACACGTTCATATTATACATTTGCTAAAGATCTTTGCTAGATACGGTTCGCTTGTGGTATGAGGGTTGAGTGAAATCAATTCCCTATACTTCCCCTACTACTTTTAATTCAATTTGCGTAACTTAGTTTAAGTTTATGTTGTTTAGTTTTTAGTTTAAGAAAAATCACAAAAACATTTCTTTACTTATGAGTTAGGTTAGGTGCGACTTTAGAGATTTCATTATTAAGCAACCAAACACAATCCCTACGGATGATACCTTCTTTTAGAACTATCCTGCAAGGGTACGATCTATCGCGAGCGGTTAATTATAAATTTTAAAATTGAGTGCGCTTGCGTGCGTATCAATGATCCCCAACAGAGGCTCTGTATCGAAAAACTTTTTACTTAAAGAAATAACTACTAAGTTAAACCACAATCATCAAATAAGATCAGAGTAAAAACAAAACATCATGACATAGATAAAGGGTCTCCAAAAGTACGGTCAACAACTAGCCATCCAAATATCTCAAATATTACAAACCAAATCTAAAGTCATTAAACTTCAAGTTTCAAAGCATAGTCTTCAAAATGTAAAACATGAAAATGATATCGATCATGTCGTGGCGGGTGTCTCCTCCACCCCTCCACATACCAATCAGCCACTCGGGATCTAGCTCCTAAAAAATTATCCTAAATATGTCTTACAAATAGACATGTCGCCTCTCGAGGAACGCCATCTAGGTAGCTATCTATCAATCAAAAAACACATGTTTTACATATGGAAAAGATACAAGTGTAAGTCTACGACATAGTGAGTACAAATACACATGACGTACATGTTGGAAATAAACATGCAAATCAAAAATATTGCGCAGGGTATAATAATATATCCCCTAACCAAGATCAACTTATGAAAAACATGCGAACAACAATGCTATTTAAAAATAAAACTAGAAAGAAAAGAATTACTTACTTGGAGAATAGGGCCACTCCTTGTATTTATGAGCAAGGAATCCATGCTCCACTGAAGAACACTAAGAACATCAAGAACACATCCAAAGAAACTTAGAACACTTCTAGATCTTCTCACCAATGATTAAAAATAACCAAGAGTGTGGGCTTCTTCTAGCTCTTTAAAAGTTTAACTTAGTTCTTCCAAGAATTAACTTAGAAAAACTTTCAGCTCTTAGCAAAAGCTAAAGAACTATTGTTGGTGTAATTTCCAAGAGCTATAGGCACCTTTATTTTTATACTTTGAAAAACCAAGAGAGGAGGAAAAATAAACCATGTGGGATTAGTAGGTAGGCGGCTAGGGTTTGGAAAAACCCTAACCTCTACATCATAACTGAATGACGCATGGGGCCATGGAAAAATTTCCTAGCCCATGCGTTAACTCCCATGGACTATCACTTAAAGTGATGCATGGGTCAGGGAAATAATTCTTTGGCTCATGCGTTTTTCTTGCGTACTCTAGTCCGGGTTTTATCCCAAAGCCCAATATTCTACTCTAGTAATTTCTGCACAGTTTTTCCTTGGCCCATGTTTTTAATAAATTAAAACAACTTGCTTAATAAATAAGCCAATATTTTACTAAATTTAAACAATATGCCCAATAAAATAAATTAAACCCTGTATTTAGTTAATTTACAATAGCTTAGTGAGGGACTTAAAAGGAAAAATAAATCTGACTAAAATAGTATTTGACTAACCCAAGTCACTATTAATTACAATTGATTCCACTAAACCATTGTAACTGCACTCTAGAATTTATTATTGATTAATCAACAAAGTTGTCTTTGACTCACTTATGGTTGCGTATGATTCCTCCATGAAATTTTTTCGTAGCAGAATTAGGATTGTAATACTATCACACTATATTCTCTACCTATTATTCATTGAGTACCAGATTTTATCATGTTTATTCTTCGACCGTGAATTCTCCTTTCACTAGTCAATATTTTGGAATTCTCATTTCCAAAATGCTCTATCCAGAGACTGAGAATAAAATCTTCTTATAAAATCCTATTCAAGGGAAAAATTCCTTGCCCTTTTCCAATTAAAATGATTTGGATTACTTCCTGAGCAACGCTGCTATCACAATGCCACATGTGATCACCTAACGCACAGATGATGTTGACCATGTTTAAGGTCTCACTTCTATAATGCATCAAAGTGAACCCACTTGACATCTGAGTCCGTTTTCTCTCAAGATTTAGAATCATTGGTATAAGTAGTTTGAGAGTTATTATTTTTTCCTATTGACATTATTTTTCTAGAAAGAGAACTCCCAGTCTATTCAGTGTAGACCACCTTATACACCTACACATCAACTTGAAGCATCATCTTTGCCTGATTAAGGTAAATTACATAATTGATGTGTAACAGTCTTGCCAATAAAATGCCAAATTCTATTGTCAACTGCAAACAAATAAGTTTCAGAATACAATGGTTATGGTCTTAGACCTTGTTTAACAAAAACCATTGCTCACACCCATAGACTATATTCCATGTAATCTTTGGACCCTTTCGCATAGGGATAAACAAAAGATCATATGCCATATGCTCATAAAACAATCAGTGAATAATAATATTTTATTCATAACAAACTCTTAATATCAACATATAAACAACTAGGGATTTATGGCATAATCCCCAACAATCTCCCACTTGCCCTTAATTCCAATTAAGAAACACATTTGACTCCCATTCCCTGAGATTTAGAAAATCTCTACTTGCAAGGTCCTAGTTAACAATTCTGCCAAAATCTTAGCCACAACTGTATCTCATCTAGATGCTATCTCTCTAATGAGATGATACATGTGCTCGATGTGATTCCCCTTTCCTATGGTTCATTGGTGTTGGAACCTGTGTCCAAAACTCCAATTGATCATAGGATTATATTTTGTAGTAATTAATATTGATTAATTATTTCCTGATTAAATATAAGAATATTGGGCATATCCTTTTAATGTTTTACATAACATATATGTGTTTTAAATATTCACCCGATATATGTATGTAAAGGTCCTTAGGTTGCATTGTATTTTACTATAGTGTGAGTAAAGTATTTTTAGTACATAGAAAAATCATAGTCAATGGATTCTTGTAACTTACAAAGTGTTTAGTTCATAATCATAAGATGGAATTGGGCATTCTANCCCTAGACTATATCATGGTCAACTTTGGTAATCTATCTTGATTTAGTGAAGCGGGGATAGACTTCAGGTTGACATGATGGTGTAATAGCAGGGTGGGATACATGTACAGGGCTATACACTGAACAGGACCACATGAGTTATTGTTCTTTCTAATAATTGTCAGAAAGAATAAATGTACATGCACGATAACTTATAACTATTACTTTTAATCATAAGAAGTTAGTGAACCAGATGTCTATGTGAACATTGTTATATCCGAGATATGAATAGAGGATTTTATTAACTTGTTTATGTAAATGACTTAGTGGAATTAATAACCATGAGTAAGATAGTAATTGAAAGTAAGAAGAATGGACAAAACACACAGAAAAAGTTTCAAGAAGTTATTCCACTCAAATCTTTAATTTTAGAATGACCTTGTTAGATTAAAATGATGATAAATTTTAATCTCAAACTCTGATTGAAGCAAAATTTATGTCATTGGAAAGCTAACTCAAAATTCTACAACTTTGTAGTTTATTACTTTTTCCAATTACACCATTTTAAGGGTCAAATTATCCTACCAGTAGGCATCATCTGCAGGGGCGTCACAGTAGTGATTTTTCATTCGAATCAGTAATTTCAGACTGACCTTGTTGGATTAAAATGATTGTAACTTTTTATTTAGAACTCTGATTAAGGCAAATTTTATGTCATTGGAAAGCTAACTCAAAATTATACAACTTTGTAGTTTATGACTTTTCCCAATTCCATCGTTTTTGGGGGTCAAATAAGCCTGGTAGTAGGTGTCATCAGCAGCTCATCTGTAGTTGCGTCCGGACGAACCTTGCTGCCTCTCAGACAGTAGCTTCCGTCTGCAGCGAGGTCCAGACGCCGTGAACAGTAATGCGATATAAAGGGGCTGAACACGAATTTTTCAACTCATTTTCTCATTTTTCTGAACTGGAACGAATTGAAGCTCTCCCCTCTCTCCTAGGGTTTGCTCTAAACCTTAAGAGAATGATCGTTTAAGGCTTGGGTTGTGATATCTAACACCGGTAACACATTCCTCGGTGTTAGATTATCGTTTTCACCGATCGTTTGAAGTCAATTCTCAAACCATTGTCTACTTTCTCAAGATTGAGCTATACACCTTATGCATGTTGCTTAATCTTGGTTATTTGTCTAGGAATTTATTCTATTTCTGGAGTTTGAGCATTGGATCAAAATTTTAAAGACCGGGCTTCATACCTTCGAGGTAAGTGTTCAAGTTAACTAAGTTAGTTGGGTTTTGTTTAGAGTTTTATAAGTTAATCCTAGAGATTCTCTATGGGTTAACTTTGTTAGCATTTAAATTGTGTTTTGAGCTCCATGTGTGATATGGGTCTCAATTGGGCTATGTGCTAATGAGGTTATAAGCACTCATTGGTGTATAAAAGTATGTTTTGAGCTATGAGTTTTGCCTTATGATCACATGCAACGATGTATTGTAGATTTTTATGATTAAGACTTATCATTGGTGTCAATTGTTAAGCATCGAGAGGAACACGGTGAGTATAATTACTAATTGAGAAAAGATACTATTTTTATGCTTTCAAAGATTTTATTATATTCGAACCAATTGTATGTTATGCTAGTGCTTTTATATGATGATATTTTGATGCTTTGAATATGTTTATAAATGTTTCATGGAATCTGATTATGAAATGATGTTGAAGATTTCATGATTATCAAAGAAAGAAAAAGAGAAGTTTATTGCATGAGAATGTATGTTTTCGAAGGAGCGTAGTGCTTCGATGATAGTAAAGTGATATGTTTTCAAAGGAGCGTAATGCTCCGATGATAGCAAAGTGATATGTTTTCGAAGGAGTGTAATGCTCTGATGATAGTAAAGTGATATGCTTTCGAAGGGGTGATTAGCCTTGATGATAGCAAAGTGATATGTTTTCGAAGGAGCGTAATGCTCCGATGATAGTAAAGTAATATGTTTTCAAATGGGTGATTAGAGCTGATGATAGCAAAGTGATATGGTTTCGAAGGAGCGTAATGCTTCGATGATAGCAAAGTGATATGTTTTCGAATGAGTGTAATACTCCAATGATAGTAAGACCGTGATTATGTTTTTTAAGGGGTTATTAGCCCTGATAATAGCAAAGTGATATGTTTTCGAAGGAACGTAATGCTCTGATGATAGCAAAGTGATATGTTTTCGAATGAGAGTGTAATGCTCCTATGATAGTAAAGTGATATGTTTTCGAAGGGGTGATTAGCTCTGACGATAGCAAAGTGATATGTTTTCGAAGGAGCGTAATGCTCCGATGATAGCAAAGTGATATGTTTTCGAATGAGTGTAATTCTCCGATGATAGTAAAGTGATATGTTTTCGAAAGGGTGATTAGCCTGACGATAGCAAAGTGATATGTTTTCGAAGGAGTGTAATGCTCCAATGATAGCAAAGTGATATGTTTTCGAAGGAGTGTAATTCTCCGATGATAGTAAAGTGATATGTTTTCGAAAGGGTGATTAGCCCTGACGATAGCAAAGTGATATGTTTTCGAAGGAGTGTAATGCTCCGATGATAGCAAGTGATATGTTTTCGAAGGAATGTAATGCTCCTATCATAGTAAAGTGATTAATGTTTTCGAAAGGGTGATTAGCCCTAATGATAGCAAAGTGATATGTTTTCGAAGGAGTGTAATGCTCCGATGATAGCAAAGTGATATGTTTTCGAAGGAGTGTAATTCTCCGATGATAGTAAAGTAATATGTTTTCGAATGAGTGATTAGCCCTGACGATAGCAAAGTGATATGTTTTCGAATGAGTGTAATGCTCCGATGATAGCAAAGTGATATGTTTTCGAATGAGTGTAATGCTCCGACGATAGTAAAGTGATATGTTTTCAAAGGGGTGATTAGCCGTGATGATAGCAAAGTGATATGTTCTCGAAAGAGTGTAATGCTTCGATGATAGCAAAGTGATAGGTTTTCGAAGGAGTATAATGCTCCGATGATAATAAAGTGATATGTTTTCGAATGGGTGATTAGCCCTGATGAAAGTGAAGGGGCGATTAGCCCTAATGAAAGCGAAAGGGTTAGCTACCCTGATGAAAGTGAAGGGATATAATGTCCTAATGAAAGTGAAGGGATGTAATGTCTTGATGAAAGTGAAAGGGTTTAATACCCTGATGAAAATAAAATGATATGTTTTCGAAGGAGTGTAATGCCCTGATGATAGTAAAATGATATGCTATGTAAAGTATGAGTATGAAAGCATGCATGGGAGGTTTACGTTTTGATGAAATTTATATGTATTATGATATATGAAATTTTATGCCACTTTTATGATTTGAGATGGTGTATGTAGCATGTTCCAAACAAATTTCATGATTATGGTGTTTACTTTATCAGCTATGTCATATTTCTATAAACAAAATGTAGCTGTTATTGTAAACTAAGTAGAAAACAAAAGATTGGCTTATTGTGAAAACTTAGTGATTTTTTATACCACTGAGACTGTGGACTCATATATCCACCTGGGCGAATGTGATTAACTCCATGATCGCCTTAGATGATGTTGATGTTGTAGGTACTGAGGATCTTGATAAAGATCCAGTGGCTGCGTATTTGGGTTATGATTGATGGCGATGTACGCCGGATGCATTTTGTATAGACTATGGTAGTCTAGCTTTTGTCTTACATCGTGATGTTATATATGTGTAAAACTAATTAATGTATTTTGGCTATATCGTATGTGATATTTTTGATAACCCTTCTTTTGATGTATAGCACTTATGTAGTAAAAATTATTGTATATATTTTATGTTAGCTCCTTATGTTATGTTTCTCTCACAGAGTTGTTTATTTAGTTTCTGCTGCAATGTTATGATTACTCTGATGTGATATGCTCATATTATGAGATAATAATGACTTGTACGCATGTACGCTACTGTGATGATGCGGTTTCATTTAAAAAATATATATATATATGTTATGAAATCGGGTCGCCACAAACATCACTTTGATGTATTGTGGAGTGAGACCAATTTTCTTGGGCAACATCTGTAACAATCCCGATCCTCCTTAAGGGGTAGAATAGTAAATTGGCCATTAGTCCAATTTTCAGACGAGGGTGGACTTTGACTAGTAATGAGGATGGATCAATTTTAAAAGTTTTAAAAATATATCTATGACTATGGGTAATAAAAACATTTGTAATAATAAATATCAATATTAATGATTTTCTTTGTTAATGGGTTTTTACTTTAAAAAAAAAGAAAATAAAAAAGGTGGCGCTAGAATTTCCTACAGACAACACTTTGTCCCTTGCCTTTTTCTACTCTTTTCTTTTTTTTTCTCTTTTCCTTGCCTCTCCTTAGTCACTTGTATTTAAAGGAGAATAAGACAAAAACCCTACTTCACAGCCGTCACGTAGCCAATTTGTTTGGAACAGCAAAAAGCCTTCCCTTCTTTTTCCTTCACTCCTCCACGCCGCACAGCACCTTTTCTCCTCATTCTTTCTTAGCTTTTTCCTTTGCCGTCACAAGGAACGAACAGGTACTGAGTTGATTTTTCTCCATCCTTTTGTTAACCACATGCATGATAATTGTACTCCTTATCTTCCTTTCTTATGTGATATTTTCTTTGGCAGTGAGTATCGTGTGATGCAGAATTTTGTTCCTTTAGCCAATGACATCATGCTTTATGCCATGCTTTTGTCCTTATAGGATTTCTTTTTCCTATTCTTGAAAAGTTTGGATACCACCGAAGACTCTCTTAAAACGTCTTGTATATATATATATATTCTGCGCATATAAATTCTGCATTTATTCAGTCCGAACCAGCCCTCTATTGTTTATATTTTTTTTTCTTTCTTTTTCTTTTTCGTTCCTTTTTCTTTCTCTGATTGTGTCCCTTCTTTTTCGTTCACGTTTTTTATCTTGAGCAGTAATACGGCAAGGCCGTGAG
>FXXK01001863.1:58881-124363 GCA_900184695.1 Betula pendula
TCCATTTGGATATTTTGGTCTAACCAACGGATGCCCCCATCCCCGAAGCTTAGGGTGGGTGGTGGCCCTTTTTATGCAAGGATGGGTAAAAGTTCGTGGCTTTAATGCTTTCGAGCAGTTAAGACCACGGAAGAAGAAATTTATCCCTACACATGAATTTGACTAGCCCTTCTGTAGTTTTTTTATGGCCCCCCTGAAGATTTGGAGGGCATTTATTTTTTATGTTGAAACGTGGGCGGGAAATTCCACACCGACCAATCCAAATCGTCAAGTACCATTTTCACACCAAAAGATTTTGAATAATGAGAAAACAACGAAGAAAATGCTTTTAAGAAAACTATAAAAGAACTATGAATAGAGGAAAAATGTTTTTACCATCCTGGTAAAGCCCAATGTGGTGCTGAATTTGCTTGAGGTAAGAAATTTTGGAGTGCCGAAAAATGAGCCCCAATTGGGGGTCAGAAAAATATTGATCCCCCATGGCACACAAGTTTTTCCATTGGGTCGCAAATGGACAAAGGTATTGGTGGGGGAAAATTCAACCTTATTAATTGCAGTTAATGGGTGTTTCCAACCAATTTTGTCCCGAGTCCAAGATCCCAAGCAAAAGCCAAGAATAAACAACTAGAGGTTTCAGAAAATAAAATTGGGGAATGAAGCCAAAGACGAATTGAAGAAACTTCCAGAATCAATGTTCCACGGGTCCTGAATTGGGAATTTTCGAGACCAAGGGGAACGGGAGAAAAATTGGTAGTGCCCCAATGATGACCCGAATTTGAAGAATGAAAAAAATCCTTGGAGGAAGGCCCACATCAAAATTCCGAGAGTCATAATCCCAAATCCGGGGTAAAATACGAAGAATGTAATCAAGACTAAGAAGAAGTTTTTCTGGGTGGATGTTTGGAATGAAGCGTTTTCCCCTTTGCAAGAACGGGCCCACAATGTCCTTCGTCAAGCTTTGTTGGAAAGCTGAAAACAAAAATCCAAGCCCGTTCCCCTACTGGCCCCAAACTTCAACCATTTTGGGAAGTACCTTATTTGGAAATGGGGAATCAAAGTTGCCTATGGATTGTTGTTTGGTTTTTGCCCCCAAAGGCCCACCTAGTGGTCCAGCGATGCCCATATGGGGGAATTATTGGATAGGCCTTTACAAAAAATGCTCATTTCTCCGTCGATCACGATCGATGGAAGCTTGCCCCGACCCAGTATGTTCGGGAGATTGTTAGACTCCATGGAGTACCAGCTGCTATTGTTTCGGACCGTGATGCTCGGTTCACATCTAAATTTTGGCTGAGACTACAAGATGCAATGGGAACCAAGTTGTGTTTTAGCACGGCATATCATCCACAAACCGATGGGCAATCCGAGAGAACAATTCAGACTCTTGAAGATATGTTGCGGTTGTGTGTGCTTGACTTTAAAGGTAATTGGATACAATATTTGCCGTTAGTTGAGTTCGCCTACAACAATAGCTATCAAGCTACAATTGGCATGGCCCCTTATGAAGCTCTATATGGAAGAAAATGCAGATCGCCTTTGTATTGGGATGAGGTTGGGGAAAGTCAAATACTCGGGCCAGAAATGATACAAGACACAAAAGAGAAAGTTGCAATTATTCGGAAGCGAATGCTCACAGCGCAATCTAGACAGAAAAGTTACACGGATAAACACCGCCGCATGTTGGAATTCGATGTTGAGGACCTCGTGTATCTTAAAGTATCACCTATGCGTCGTGTGGTCCGTTTTGGCAAGAAAGGAAAGCTCAGTCCACGCTATGTCGGACCTTTTCGTGTTATTGGCACTGTTGGCCCTGTAGCTTATCGAGTCGAATTACCACCCGAATTGGCTAATATCCACAATGTTTTTCACGTATCGCAACTACGAAAGTGTGTGCATGACTCACAACATATTATTAACTATGAACCACTGGATATTCAGCCAAACTTAACTTACAATGAGCAGCCGGTTCAGATATTGGATCGCAAAGAACAACAGTTGAGGACAAAAGTTATCCCTCTTGTGAAGATTTTATGGAGGAATCATGATATCGAGGAAGCTTCATGGGAGCTCGAATCGGATATGCGGACTCGATATCCGCACTTGTTCATGTGATCAGGTATACTTCCTCTATATGAGCCCATGTATACTCCATGTCATATGAAATGAGTTTTGAATTGCTTGTATGAATGCATGTGTGTATAAGCAATTTCGAGGACGAAATTTTTGTAAGGAGGGAGGGATGTTATATCCGAGATATGAATAGACGATTTTATTAACTTGTTTATGTAAATGACTTAGTGGAATTAATAACCATGAGTAAGATAGTAATTGAAAGTAAGAAGAATGGACAAAACACACAGAAAAAGTTTCAAGAGGTGATTCCACTCAAGTCTCAAATTTCAGAATGACCTTGTTGGATTAAAATGATCATAACTTTTTACTCAGAACTCTGATTGAGGCAAAATTTATGTCATTGGAAATCTAACTCAAAATACTACAACTTTGTAGTTTATGACTTTTTCCAATTCCATCATTTTCGAGGTCAAATCGTCCTGGCAGTAGGTGTCGTCTGCAGCTCGTCTGCAGTTGCGTCCGGACGAATCTGGCTGCCTCTCAGACAGCAGCTTCCATCTGAAGCCCGTCCGCAGCGAGGTCCGGACGCCGTGAACAGTAATGCGATAAGTAATGAAGTACGGAAACCGAAAATTTAGTTCAGTGTCCATTTTCTCTTCTTACCCCGCATGAGCTCTCTCCTCTCTCCTAGGTTGAAGTCTAAACCTAGGATATTGATAATTTAGCTCCAAGTTTATCCAACACGGCAAAGGTGTTCCTCGGATGTTAGATTGATCATTTCACAATCGTTTGAGGTAAAATTTCAAACCCATCATTGTCCACTTCCAAATGAGCTATACCCTTAGTCATTGTTTGCTTGGTAATTTGATTATTTGCTAGGATGTTGTTATATTGCTGAGTTGAGCGTTGGAGTCGAGTTCCAAAGACGCGACGGGCTTCATACTTGGTCGAGGTACCGGCTTTCAAGTTATAAGGTAGTTTGGTTTCTCTTAGAGTTTTATAAATTAAACCTAGGATTCTCTATGGGTTAATTTGTAGCATGTTACATTGTGCTTGACCCATGTATTGGATAATGGTCTCAATTGGCTATTGGCTATCAGGTTGCAAGCACTCATGTGTGTATAGAATAATGTTTTGAGCTATGAGTTAGTTCTTATGATCACATGAAGTGATGTAGTTGGCAGAGTTTGTGGTTAAACTTGTCATTGGTGTTCATTGTTAAGCATCGAGCAGAACAAGTGAGTTACGATTATCACTGAGAAAAGGATACTAATTTTTATGCTGTTCAAGAGTTTTATAATACTTGCGAGCAATGTATGTTATGGTTTACGTGGTTTTATATGAGATAGTTTTGATGCTTTGATCTTTTACAAAGGCTGATAGATCTGATTATGAGATGATGTAGGCAAAGATTACATGATATAAGAAGGAAAAGATGTTTGATTGCATGGAATAGATTAGTTTTCGAAGGATGATTCGCCTGAATATAGAAAGTGAAATTGTTGTTCGAAGGAGGTGTAAGCCCGGATAAGCAAGTGAATGTTTTCGAATGGTGTAGCCTGTGGAGAATAGTGAATGTTCGTGAAGGGTGATAGGCTGAATGAAAAGTGAAATGGTTTGAAGGGGTGATTAGCTGATGATAGAAGTGGAATGTGTTTCGAAGGAGTGTAATGCTCCGAGTGATAGCAAGTATTGTTTCGAAGGGGTATTACTATGAAATAGAAATGATGTTTCGAGGTGATTACCTGATGATAGAAAGTGTGAATGTTTTCGAAGGAGTTAGAGCTCCATATGGTAAAATGAAATGTTCGAAGGGTGATTAGCCTGATGATAGACCGAGTTATATTTCGAAGGAGTTAATGTCCGTGATATAACAGTGAAATGTGTTTCGAGGGTGATTAGCCCTGATGAACGAAGAAGTGATATGTTTTCGAGGAGTGTAAATGCTCCGATGCATAGTAAATGAATGTTTGGAGGGGTGATTAGCTGGTATAGAAAGGTTATGTTGTTCGAGAGTTGTAAAGCCCGATATGAGAAAGTGAAATGTTTCGAGGGGTGATTAAGCGCTGAACGAAGTGAAGGTAGTGTAGATGTCCTGCACTGAAAGTGAAGGGGTGATTAGCCCCCGTGAAGTGGAAAAAAAGCCCGAAGGGTTAGCTACCCTAATGAAATGAATGGATGTAAGTGTCTGAGATAAGTGAAGGATGTAATGTCTGATGAATGAAGGGATTAAGTCCTGATGAAGTGAAAATATTATGGTTTTCGAGGGTGTAAGCCTGAATGATAGTAAAGTGCATATGTTTTCGAAGGGTGTAAGCTCTGTGAAGCAAAATGATATTTTTCGCAAGGGTGTTAATATGATGAAGTAAATGATGTTTATGAAAAGTTGGAGATATGACAGCATAGCTGCAGGTTTAGTTTTTGTGACATGTATATTGTATTATATTTATATGGAATTTATGCCACTTGTTATGATTTGAGATTGGTAAGTGTAGTGTTTCAAACAAATTTCTGGATATGTGTTTACTTATCAGCTATGCATATTCTATAGACAAATGTTATAGCACCAAAATGTAGCTGTATTGTAACTAAGTAAGGAAAACAAAAGATTCTGCTCATTGGTGAAAACTTACTGAGTTCTTATACCGCTGAGACCAGTGGACTCACATATCGGCCTGGCCGAATGTGGTTAACTCTGCATCGCCGTTAGATGATTGGATGATGGCAGGTACTGGCTGTCCTTGGTGAAGACTCCCAGTGGCTGCGCGTATTTGGGTTTATGAATTGATTGCGGTGGTACCGCCGGATGCATTTTATAGGACTAGCCGGTATCTACCTTTTGTTTACATCGTGATGTTATATATATGTATAACTAATCGATGTATTTTTATGCCGTATGTTGGCGATTTTTTGATAGCGTTTTCCTTTGTTGTAAACACTATGATGTATAAATTATGTTTACGTGTAGTTTGCTCAGCTCCTTATGTTATGTTTCTCCTCACAGAGTTGTTATTTAAATGTTTTCGCTTGCATGTTGTGTTACTCTGATGCTGACAGTGCTCATATATGAGGATAAGGTGAGGCTTGTACGGGCTTGTACGCCACTCGTGATGACGCGGTTTCATCAAAAAAAAAATATATGTGTATGAATTCGGGGCCCCCCCCCCCGTCGCACAATAGTGTCTCCAGTACCATTGAAACCATCAAAGTTATGGCTACAGAAATTCTTGAAAGTACAACCTTGTCCAGCAAAAGGTTGCCTTGCTTCCTTCTCCCAAGTCATAGCAGTTACCAATTGCGTAACGGCTGCAAGTAGCCATATAAATCATATCGATCATGTCATGGCATCAATCACCTCTTCCAAACCAAATTCGGGCTAGCCAAACTGGCTCCAAATGGTCAAATATCACTCAAAGGACATCCTCCAAGCGAACCAGATGCATCCCATAAACTGCCATCCTCAGTCCGAACTATCAAGTTGCATAAGAGTATAGGTGGAAAAGATACAAGAGTAAGCCCTCGACTTAGTGAGTAATAATGCACATATTATACACATTATCATTTGTGAACTCAGTTGATAAACACAAGCATTGTCGTCCTCAGTTTGTAGCATAAACATGTCATGACGCAATATATTTATAATACATGATGTAAGCAGGAACATGTGATATGTTAACAATATGGTCTACCTGAGATATTACCCTTCTCAGCAGGGTTAGCGTGTCCAAAAGGACTTATGGTACAATTTCGGTGCTCCAGACATTGCACAAACGTATCATCTTATACTAGCAGTCTGACTGAGTCTGACTTGGGGTGGCCCACACTAATTAGCAAAGTTGTAAATGGTGACCCACTCAAAGAATGGTGCATTATCACAAACTTAACCATTGGATCCAAGGCCCTCTTCATAAAATAAAACACTTGACCATAGAATCAACCCGTACTAATAATAAGCCCAGGCAATTATTCTGTTGCGAGACGGTGCAACCATGTCATACGATGCACATTAATCTTTATGTCTTTTATATGCATGCTCTTCACAACTCATCATTTTATTATCTTTGTTAATCACAACCGTTTTCACAAAAATAGAGTTCACAGTTGAGAATAAATAGGCATTTCATGAGAGTTGTAAACATGCAGGTTTTGTCCATTGAAATAATCATGCTATGAATAAAATTATAACAATAACAAGTATCCATGTGAGTTTTTACTCACTTGTATTGTATGGATCAACCAAAAACTCTTCCATGCAGTCTTTGACTTTCGCATATGAGGAGCAATCTTTCCATTAGCCTTATGCTTTGAGTTAACAAGTCCTAGGCTTCTAATAACTTAAAAGGACATTCTACCTGAGCATCGAACGTTTGACCAGGAGGGTCGAACGTTCCACACCCACATGTCGAACGTTTGATGAAGAACATCGAACGTTTGATTAAGAACATCAAACATTTGATGAAGAACATCGAACATTGGATGAGGTCTAGAAACTCATTCTAGGCCACATCTCGGTCCTTTCTGGTTTCTAACTCCTCCTAAGGTCTTCTAAAGGTCTAACTAGAGAAAATAAAGAGTCTCATACTCCAAAAATAGGTTTGAGGTAACAAACTCCTTAAACCACCTTAAAACATCCAAAACTTTCATAAACCAAATAAAACTCCAAAATGATCAATCTTAAGCTAGTCAACATAGAAACTAAGATATAACAACAACTAAACAAGATAACAATAAGCAAATAACAACAAAGAAATGAACTAAGTAAGGATGAGTACCTCTTCAAGCCACCCTTTCCCTTCCTCCAAACACTTTTCCTCACACATTCACAAGTTTCTGATCTCCCAAAACATGAGTGAACTGTATAAAGAGGGGTGGAGGTTGTATTTATAGAGCTGGAACGTCTGGTTAAGGACTATTGGATTTTTAGGTACATCGAATGTTCTATGTACGACATTGAATGTTTGATGTACTATTGCCCATTGGTCCTATGGTTTTCATCGAACGTTTGATAAAAGCATCGAATGTTTGATAAAAGCATACCGAACGTTCTATAAAAGCATTGAACGTTTGATACTGTCTGACAGCACATTGATCAAAAGTTTTCACATGAATTAGTGCATCGGGATATGTATTGAACCTTTGATCCTCACCATCAAACATGCCATGACATCCAAAGCTCAAAAATAAACCCTAAAACTTAATAAATCTTTAGGGCATTACATCTTCCCCTCCTTATGAAAATTTCATCCTCGAAATTCTAGAAACCCAAAGAAAACAAGAAGATTACCTTCATCTTCACAAGATCCATGCTCGGTAATCTCTTGAAAGATCTCATCCCATCCATTAATTCGAGTTGGCGGTGCTTAAACGTACTCGTTCCACATGTAGACAAACTGATCTCCAAGAGGGTCGTACATGATGTTACCAACATCGTACAAATCATCACGAGGGTCATAAGCAATGCTATCGACATCGTACCAATCATCATCGAGCTCCACTCCTAAGTCCAACAGTTTACCTACTGAGTCCTTCCTTGAGTAGTCCAAAGTCACTGGTGCCCCAGCCATCCTCTCGAACAGGAAATAGCCAACTCTTAGTTCTCGTCCGAAAATTCGATATGTAAGAAAATCTTCAGACAGATAGTTCATATAAGAGGATTCTTCGAACAGATGAGGATAGCAATTCCTTATATCCATCTTAGCTTCCCAAGAGGCTTCCTCAACTCCATGATTACGCCATAATACCTTAACAATAGGCATTGTCTTGGTGTGTAACACTTATTCCTTACGATCTAGGATTTGTACGAGTACTTCCTTGTACGTCAATCCTTTTTGAATTTTCAAAGGCTCGTAGGTAATGATTAAATTTGGATTCGGGGAGTATTTCCTTAACATCAAAACATGAAAAATGTCATGCATCGCTACTAGATCTACTGGTAGAGCAACTCAATAAGTGTAATGCCCCAAAATATTATAAACTACTTTTGGGAATATTTGACAAAAGATTGATTTAAAAACACGTTACCAATTTTTGTTAAATATTGAAATAAATGTTTTTATCAGAAAATGTGACCATCAAACGTTCGATAATCATCATCAAATGTTCGATCTTAAAAAGTATAGTCACATTTTCTGGAAAGCCTGCGCGATGCTCAAAATGTGTCAGTACGAACATCAAATGTTCGACACTTTAATCAAACGTTTGATGAAGAACCCTAATTCTCTTATATAAATAGATCAAACGTTCGATATTATGCATCAAACATTCAATCAATTTCAAAAATGGATTTCTGCGTGACAATTTGTTTAACACTTTACTTCCCTATAAATACTACCTCTTTCCCCTCAGAAAATAGCCTAAAGCCAAACTAAACCCTCCAGAACCCATTTGTTAAGACTTAAGAAGGATTTTCTAAGGGAGAGTTCTCATTTGAAGGAAGTTATATTCTCCAAGGGTAAACTCCGAATCCTTATCCTTATTATGTTATATTTTGCTATTTTAAAACTAGTTAAGATCATGTTTATGCTTTTAAATTATGTCGTAGTGATTCATAGGCTTTATGATGATTTTCCAAAGTGTTTTGATAAAAGGAATTTCTTAGTGTTTTATCTCTTTGAAAGTGTATTATCTATGTCCTTTAATGTTGTTTAAGTGTTGTTAGGTGATATTCTAAGTCTAAAAATAGTTGTAGGTAGGTTTGATAGGAGTTTTTAGACTTTCATGCGTTATGGACATTCATCAAACGTTCCACTGTTCCTTACCAAACGTTCGATAGTGGCCAGAAATGCCAAATTAGAGGTTTTAAGGCAAAGAGCACACAATGGTTCACGGTTTGTAAGAAATTATACTCTTAGCATATTGTTGGTTTATTTTACAGTTAATGAGGGATTTACAAAATGTCTAAAGCATCCGATGAGCAATCGAGGTAAGTATTTTAACTGAGTAACGAAACTGCAATTTTTGAGGTACGATATGTCAGATGACTGGGCACGTTATGTTCAAGCTTACCATTTTTATGATGAGATGCTATTTACTTATATATTCCTTTATTTTTAATAAATAAACAATACTTGTATCGTATGACATGATTGCACTGTCTCGTAACGGAATAATGGCCATGGGCTTTCCGTTATTACGTGTTGATTCTATGGTAAAAAACGTTTATGTTATTGAGAAGGTCTTGGATCCAAGGGTTTAGTTGTGACATGGCACCATTCATTGAGTGGGTCACCAGTTATAGCTTAGCTAGTCAGTGTGGGCCACCCGAGGTCGGACTCGGTCGGGATGTTAGTGTAAGACAGTAGCGTGGAATGACCGGGGCACCAAGAGTTGTACTAGATGTCATTTCGGATGTGCTAATCCTATTGAGCTGGAGTAGTGTCTCAAATAGACCATATTATTAATATATGACTATTTATATTATACTCTTACAACATTCTTTTCTGCATTTAAAAATAAATGTTTAATGACCAAGGATATGCTCATTCTTTTTAAATTAAATATCATTTTTATCAAAAGGGCATACCACCAGAAGATTAGACATTTCATTCGTCAAAATGTCATCCTAATTCACCTCTTTACTCATTTTATTCCTCACTATTCTCAAAATCAATTTGCTTACTAAGTCAGCCGATTTACTCAGTTACTTCTTTTCGTAAAATGCTCTGGTATTTTACAAAACCCTCACGAACTTGTTCAGTTGGGATCCGCATCAAGATTACATTATCAGGACATCAGTTATTATATTCAGGTTTGATATTTTAGATGTATAGCTCTATGCCTATGATTAATGACGTTAGAATTGTTTATACTCAGATCAACTATTCCGCTGAAAACTCTGATAGATGTTAAATTATGGAATTTAGACAATTACTAGTTAGTTGTTTTAAATTCCCTAAGGATTTTATACTCCAGTTTATTTCTTCTCGGATAAACTAGGATATAAGTTGATTCTCGAGCTAGTATTTTACATATGCTCCCTTCACAAAGAGAATAGAGATATTTTTGAGTCTTAATTTGAGTATTAAGGCTGGGAGACGAACCATGAACTTTAACTACCAGTTTGTTAAATTTCTGGGGCGTTACAATAAGCCAATTTCCCCACTTTCTGTGTGATCTCAAACGGTCCAACGTATCAAGGGTTCAACTTCTCTTTCTTACCAAATCTCAAGACTCCTCTCATAGGGGATATCTTCAGGAATACCTGGTCTCCTACTTCAAACTCTAGAACTCGTCTTCGGTTATTAGCATAACTCTTCCACCGACTCTGAGCTGTGGTCATCCTCTGCCTAATGAGGATTACCTTGTCTCGAGTATCTTGCAACATCTTAGGTCCAAGTAGTTGTTGTTCCTTAATATCATTCCAATACAAGGGCGACTAGCATCTTCGTCTATAGAGTGCTTCGTATGGTGGCATTCCAATAGTTACTGGTAACTGTTGTTGTAAATGAACTCGATCAAAGGCAGATACTGAATCCAACTACCATTGAAATCCAAAACACATGCTCGAAGCATATCTTCTAAGACTTGATTAGTTCGCTCTGACTGGCCATCGGTCTAAGGGTGAAAAGCAATACTATGCTTCAGTTCTGTTCCCATCTCCTTTTGCAAAGTCTGCCAAAAACACGACGTAAAATGAGAATCTCGATCCGATACAATCACTAAAGGTACTCCCTAAAGTCGTACTATATTATGAACATATAGTCTTGCCAACTTGTCCATCGGGTCATTAACCTTCATGGGAATGAACTAAGCACTCTTTGTTAGCCGATCCACGACTACCCAAATGGCATCCTCGTCAGTAAGTGTCCTTGGCAACCCCACTATAAAATCCATAGTTATTTCATCCTATTTTCACTTTGGTATGAGCAAGGGTTTGAGCATTCTTGCGAGCCTCTGATATTCTGCCTTCACTTGCTAACAAGAAAGGCATTTGTTCTACGAACTTAGCAATATCCCTCTTCATACTGTTCCACCAATATGAACCCTTCACGTCTTTATACATCTTGGTACTTCCAGGATGTACTAAAAGTAGAGAATGATGAGCCTTGCTCATAATCTCTTTCCTCAGCTCATTGCTTGTAGGTACACAAACTCGCTTAAAATGGGTGAGCATCCCATCGTCCCTTAAAGCAAAACTCTTGTGCCTTACCTTCCTCTAGCTGCTTCTTGATCTTTAGGCACGCAGGGTCATCGATATGAGAGGCTTTGGTCCTTACAAGCAACTCAGGCTGCGTCGTCATGTCGCACACAAGTGCGGCTACGCCTTCTCCAACGACTTCTAATCGAAATCTCTTAAGTTCCATGATCAACTGCGGTTGAGAGATCCCCAGTGCTGAAAACTCCATCGTTGACTTCCAGCTCAATGTGTCAGCTACCACATTAACCTTCCCTGGATGGTAGTTGATCTCACAATCATAGTCCTTTATCAGCTCTAACCATCTCTATTGCCTCATATTCAACTCCTTCTGAGTGAATAAAGACTTTAGGCTCTTATGGTTGGTGTAGTTCTCTCACTTCTCACCATACAAGTAGTGCCTCCAAATCTTGAGCGCAAAGACAACTGCTGCCAATTCCAAATCATGCGTCGGATAGTTCTGCTTGTAATCTTTCAGCTACCGTGAAGCGTAAGCAATCACCTTCCCGTTCTGCATAAGCATGCAACCCAATCCTTTCTTCGATGCATCGCTATATACCACAAAATTTCCAAAGCTTTTAGGTAATGCCAAAACTGGCGCTGACACTAATCGTCTCTTAAGCTCCTGAAAATTCTTCTCACACGTGTCTGTCCATAAATAGCGAGCATTCTTCCGAGTAAGAGCGGTCAACGGTCCTGACAACTTGGAGAATCCTTCAATGAAATGTTGGTAGTAACCAATGAGTCCCAAGAAACTCTGAGCCTCATACATCGTGGTCGGTCTAGTCCAATCAACTACTGCCTTAACCTTTTTAGGATCTAACGACACTCCATCTCCATAGATGACGTGTCCAAGGAAAAACATGCTATCCAACCAAAACTCGCACTTCTCAAGCTTAACGAAGAGCTGCTCCCGATGAAGTCTCTCGAGCGCTTTTCGTAGATGAACTCCATGGTCCTCTTGGCCCTTAGAGTAAATCAAGATGTCATCAATGAAGACTACTACGAATTGATCCAAATAGTCATGAAATAGTCTATTCATAGTGTTCATGAATACCGCAGGAGCATTCGTTAGTCCAAATGATATCACCAGAAACTCATAATGTCCATATTGAGTTCTAAAAGCTGTCTTCAATATGCCTCCTTCCTTAACTCTGACTTGGTGGTATCCTGACCGCAAGTCTATCTTGGAGAATACACTAGCCCCTTGTAACTGGTCCAATAAGTCGTCAATCCTTGGCAAAGGATACTTATTCTTAATAGTGACCTTGTTCAGTTCTCGATAATCGATGCACATCCTCAGAGTTCCGTCCTTCTTCTTGAAAAAACAGCACAGGTGCTCCCCAAGGTGAAGAACTAGGGCGAATGAAACCTTTATCCAATAATTCCTGCAACTGGACCTTCAACTCCTTAAGCTCTGCTGGCGCCATCTGATATGGAGCCTTCGATATCGGTCCCGTGCTTGGAACACACTCGATTCCAAACTCAAATTCCCTCTTAGGTGGTAACCCAGAGAATTTCGTTGAAAAGACGTTTGAAAATTCTTGCATTAGGGAATATCTTAGAGGTTTTTCTCTTCCTTCTTCTTCGTAGTTTGGACAACAAACACCAAAAATGCCGAATCTCCACTAGCAATGAACCTCTTTGCTTGAATAGTCGGTATTGCGGGAAGTAGGGTATTAGCCCGAGATCCAACGAAAGTAACTTCTGTATCTCCCCAAGGCCTAAGATTACCCTTTTCTTGGTGCAATCAATGTTGGCATGGTGCTTCGCGAGCCAATCCACCCCTAAGATAATGTCGTAGCCGAACATCGCAAAGACGACTAAGTTTGGCAGGGAGTATCTTCCCACAGATGCTCAAAGGGCATCCACAAACTGCATTCTTACACACTACTGTCTTCCTACTGGTGTTGCTACAATCAAATCGACATCTAGGGGTCTAATTGCTCATCTAGACAATCTAACAAAAGTACTAGATATGAATGAGTGGGTAGCCCCAAAGTCAAATAAAACTGATGCTCAAATCCAGTGATAGGAATGGTACCTGTCACCATTTCCGATCCTTCTGCAGGTCCTTCTGATCCAAATGCATACATCCGAGCAAGTACCAACGGTTTTTGCACATTTCCTTGTAGTGGCACTACACCCTTAGCTATGCAGTCCTTGTTGAAGTGCCCAAACTGACCACACTTAAAGCAAGTTCCCAAGCCTACTCTACACGCTCCCCAATGCATCCTATTACATTGGTGGCATAGGGCAGCGCCTAACCCTTTTGAGTTTGCTGGCTCAGCTGCGGTCAATACTGAGGGACAACTAGTGCGCGATCTAATGGTAGTCGCTGAAATTAATGACCTTTTACAGCCATCCTCTTGTTAATCCCCACAACTCCAAAAGAAGTAGCCCCAGGAATGAAGTTCCTCTTCTTGTGCTCTGCGGCGGCTGCCGAGCTCTCCTTAAGTCCTTCCTCATAAATGGATGCACTCTCCACTAATTGAGAGAAATACCGAATATCAAAGTAAGCCATCACCGTCCTAATTTGGAGGTTTAGGCCTCCCTCAAACTTCTTGGCCTTCTTCTCCTCATCTGGAATAAGGTACAGAGCGAATTGGGATAGTTGCACAAACCGAGAAGCGTACTCAGTTATTGACATCCCTCCTTGGGTCAGATCCATGAACTCCCTTGCCATAGCCTTTTGCACCACTCTGGGAAAGAAATGCTTGTTGAACGCGTCCTTGAACATTTCCCAAGTGATAGCTTGTTCTGAACCCAATTCCAAAATAAACAACTCCTTCTTAGCTTGCCACCACCTCTTGCCTTCCCCAGACAACTTATAGGCGATGTATGGCACCTTCTGACTAGCATTGCACCCCGTAGCTTCTAGAAGTTCATCCATATCATTCAACCAATTCTCAGCTCTAATATGGTCTCCAGTACCATCGAAACCATCAAAGTTATGGCTGCAGAAATTCTTGAAAGTACAAACTTGTCCAGCAAAAGGTTGCCTTGCTGCCTTCTCCCGAGTCATAGCAGTCACCAACTGCGTAACGGTTGCGAGTAGCTACGTCGATTCCAGGTGGACACCTCCTTGGACTGGGATATCCATTGGCTCTGGATGAACGACATGATCTTCAGCGTCTCCCAACTCCAAAGCATTTGGACCGGTAGCTGGGTTCCTTCTAGGTATCATCTTCTGCAACGAATAGCAGAATCAAAAATCGTCTCAAGAAGTACACAGCTAAACCTAAGGCAAAGCCTTGACATCTAACTACCTTATATTCAGGTATGATCATCACCTATGCTATCTCTCTAGATCCAATAATCTTTCAGAGCGCAAAGGCTTTGATACCAACTGTAACGCCCCGACAAAATCATTTAACTTGTAAATGACTTAATGGTACGCCTCCCAACTTTGACCCCTCTAGGGTCAAAACTCAGGGATCATACACTCTCAAAAGAATGAGAATCTACAGCGGAAGACTTGTCACTTATAAATGATAGAAATAGCAACTAATACCCACAGTAAAAAGAATATCATAATAGCACAAGAAAACATAACCATCATGTCATAAATAACATAAGTTCTGATGTCTCCAAAATAAGGTCAAAAGACCAGTCATCAAAAAAACAAAAGAGAATACATCTTAAGTACTAAACATAATAACATCACGAAATCAATTGTCCTCCAACTCGAGGTACATCTCATAAATCATATCGATCATGTCATGGCATCGATCACCTCCTCCAAACCAAATCCGAGCTAGCCACATCGGCTCCAAATGGCCAAATATCACTCGGAGGACATCCTCAAAGCAAACCAGATGCATCCTATAAACTGCCATCCTCAGTGCTAATTATCGAGTTGCATTAGAATATAGGTGAAAAAGATACAAGAGCAAGTCCACGACTTAGTGAGTAATAATGCACATGTTATACACATTATCATTTGTGAACTCAGTTGATAAACACAAGCATTGTCATCCTCAGTTTGTAGCATAAACATGTCATGACGCAATATATTTATAATACATGATGTAAGCAGGAACATGTGATATGTTAACAATATGGTCTACCTGAGACATTACCCTTCTCAGCAGGGTTAGCCTGTCCAAAAGGACTTCTGGTATAATTTCGATGCTCGAGACATTGCACAAACGTATCATCTTATACTAGCAGTCCGACTGAGTTCGACTTGGGTGGCCCACACTAATTAGCAAAGTCGTACTAATAGTAAGCCCATGGCTATTATTCCGTTGAAAGACGGTGCTACCATGTCATACGATACACATTAATCTTTGTGTCTTTTATATGCATGCTTTTCACAACTCATCATTTTATTATCTTTGTTAATCACAACCGTTTTCACAAAAATGGAGTTCACAGTTGAGAATGAATAGGCATTTCATGAGATTTGTAAACATGCAAGTTTTGTACATTAAAATAATCATGCTATGAATAAAAGTATAACAATAACAAGTATCCATGTGAGTTTTACTCACTTGTATCGTATGGATCAACCAAAAACTCTTCCATGCAGTCTTTGACTTCCGAATATAAGGAACGATCTTACCATTTGTCTTATGCTTTGAGTTAACAAGTCCTAGGCTTCTAATAACTTAAAAGGACATTCTGTCCGAGCATCGAATGTTTGACCAAGAGGGTCGAACGTTCCACACCCACACGTCGAACGTTTAATTTGATTAAGAACATCGAATGTTTGATGAAGAACATTGAATGTTGGATGAGGTCCAGAAACTCATTCTAGGCCACATCTTGGTCCTTTTTGGTTTCTAACTCCTCCTAAGGTCTCCTAAAGCTCTAACCAGAGAAAATAAAGGGTCTCATACTTGAGAAACAGGTTTGAGCTAATAAACTCCTTAAACCACCTCAAAACATCCAAAATGATCAATCTTAAGCTAGTCAACATAGAAACTAAGACGTAACAACAACTAAACAAGATAACAATAAGCAAATAACAACAAATAAATGAACTAAGTAAGGATGAGTATCTTTTCAAGCCAAAACTTTTTCCCTTCCTTCAAACACTCTTCCTCACACACTCTTAAGCTTATGATCTCCTAAAACTCGAGTGAACAGTATAAAGAGGGGTGGGGTTGTATTTATAGAGCTGGAACGTCTAGTTAAAGACTACTGGATTTTTAGGTGCATCAAACATTCTATGTATGACATTGAACGTTTGATGTACTATTACCCAACGGTCCTAAGGTTTCCATCGAACATTTGATAAAAGCACATCAAATGTTCTATAAACGTATCAGCGTTTGATACTGTCTGATATGCACATTGATCCAAAGTTTTTACGTGAATCAGTGCATCTGGACATGTATCGAACGTTTGATCCTCACTGTCGAATGTTTCATGAGCACACCAAACGTTCTATAGAATCCTTCAAACATTTCATGGCATCCAAAGCTAAAAAATAATCCCTAAAACTTGATAAATCTTTGGGGCATTACAAGTTTGGATAGCATTTGAGGTAAGCAAAAACTCATTTATCTTCACTTTGCTCAAAATTGGGTCCTAGGAGGGATTTGATTTTGTGTTAATTTTGTATTATGTTCTTGGCAGCCACTTGGAATCTTCTTGGGAGGTTGTGGAACTATTTTAAAACATCATTCCATTGCTCTTGAGCCTTTGGAACCATTTGAAAACATCAAACCCTCCATCTTGCACCTATTCAGCTACTATGTGTGTTTTTAGTGGATTTTTGTTCCACCTCACTTCGATGCATGTTCTTGATGTTATTTGATGTATATTTAATATATATTATATACTTGTTATGGATGAAGTTTAAGGACCCTATGTGCTCAAATAACTAAAAAGGAAACAAGCATAGAGCTTGTAAATGGACTTGGGAAATAAGCTTAAGCTTGTGAAGGAAGTGGACCTATATTTTGTTTGTTGACTATGATGCTTGCTTTTAATCTTATAGTGGGTCAATACTTTAAATCTTGTTTGAACACTACGTGGACCAAAAGTTCTAACTATGCTTCAGTGTTCGAACATGAGGTTTAGTTCTAATTATGCTTCGGTTTCAGTCACCCCTAGACTTGCCGTTGGAGATGACTGAAACCACCTATGACCAAACGGGAGTGGCCGAACCACCTCCAAGGGCCTTGGGGTTTCAGCCACTCCTAATTTGCTCTTGGGGGGGGCAAAACCACCTAGGTCAAACAAGAGTGGCCAAGCCACCCTCAAGGGCCTTGGGGGTGCTTTCGGCACCCCCAATTTGCTCCTTGGAGTAGTCGAACCACCGCCAACAGCCTTGGGTGGCTCTTAGCCACTTCTTCTGCAAATTATATATATATTATATATTATATATATAATATATTGTTTTGATTTTTTTTTTTATATTATTTGTCCCTATTTAAATTTTAATTTTTAATTCTTATAAGGCAAATGACATGTGACAGTTTTTTTATTAATTGACATGTAATTCTATTAGTTTCATTGATGGAGGTACTATTTCCGTATTTAGTCATAAACGAGGTACCATCTATGATACAAAATGACATATAAGTGGAAAAAAAAACAAATAAAAAAATTAGACTTAAAAACAAAAGAACCATCCAAGGATGGTTTGGCCACCACCCCCAACACCTGGGGTGGCCGAACCACCCGAGGTCTTTTTTTTTAGTTTTTATTTAATTCTTAAGTTTTAAATTTTCATTTTGGTTTTTGATATCTTTTTTTTTTTTGAGTGGGAACTACTTTTTTAAAAAAATAAAATTAAATAAAATTAAAGTTTAAGTAATTTTAAGGGTATTTTACGTAAATTTTTTCATGAACTTAGGGTATTTGTGTCATTTCAATTTTTTTAACGAGATTGACTGACGGAAGGAGGGTAAAGGTAAGAAAATGGTAATTCAAGGTTGTTGGGTGGTGAAAGTGTCAGTTCATGGGACCATAGTGACAGAGGGTGGTAGTTCATGAGGGTAAAAGGTAATTACCCACTTTTTTTTTTCCCTTTTCCTTTTCCTTTTCCTTTTATTCTTACTTATCTTCCATGGCCGATGCAGACCCCCCATTCCTCTCTTATTATTTTTTTGCACTCATTCACTTACATGTCTTTCCTCTTCTTCCTCGTGTATAGAATCAAATCAACAAGTGTACTCAGGTAACAAGTTTTCTCATTCTCTCTCCCTTACCCGTGTCTCTTTCTTTACATTTCTCTTATAAGTTTCTTTAAAAACTAGGTTATTTTCATTTATAGATGGAATCCTTGAGCGGGTAGTTAATTCTATATTTTTGTTGAATTACCCATTAGTTTTTATGATATATATTGTTTGGGTTTTGAGTTTTGAAGATAAACAATGTTGAAGCTATGACTTTTTAGTATCGGATCTCTTTCTTTTTCTTATCCTGTGTGAATTTTTTAGGATAATTTGGGGATTTATGATGTTTGCTTCTTTGATCTTAGTGTTGGATTAAGGATAGTCTTTGGGTGTATAAAAATAAGGTATTTTAGAGGATAGTTGCTGGAATTTTGGGATAATAGTGCTTGAATTTTGGGATGATAGTTGCTGGAATTTTTTTAGTATAAAGGGAGAAAATGGAAGATTAGTAAAGTCTAATTGTTCACATTTATGAAGCTAGGAAGCATATTGTAATTCTTAGTACTTGCTGGAGATTTGATGTTTGTAAGCTATTATAAGATAAAATTTGCCAATTCTTGAAGTTATGAACTCATTAGGTACTCTATAAGTATTGTAGTAATCTATTGAGATTTAAACATTCTTATTTGGTCATTAAGGTTGTTGTGATTTAGAGATTGTATACATATGATTATTTTGGACAGCTTGCTTTTGGGGATATAAAGGTTGATACTTATGTTGTAGGATGAGGATATTGGATAATTTACTTGCTGTCTATGTGAAGCTATAAATGAGAAACTTGATATCTTGATTTTGTATAATGTTTAACATATGATGGATTAGCATCTAAGCTTCTAGTTATATTGGTGAATGAGTAACATATTTTTATTATCCATATGTTTGGTGTTTTAAATAAGTTAATTTGCTGTTTGGTTGGAGCTTAGATTATAAGAGCATAACTAGAAGGATTGTGGAAAAGTATTTATAGTTGAAAAAGCACTCCTTTGTAGATTTATGAACTTCATATTGGTTGTCATGTCATTAGGAGAGTTAATGTGATTAAAGGACTCTTTTGGATATGATTTATGCCTAGTATTTTATAGTATATCAAATGATATGAGGAGTTAGAGAGATTATATGATTGCTTAAGATATTGTAGAAGTAAACTGAATTTTTTTTTTTAGTACATGAGATTCTATGGGACATAGACTAGTATAAGTTTTCTTTAGATTTATCTCTATAAATGAAGGTGAAGCAAGATGTTTTAAGTAGAAATTATTTTGGTTTGAAAAGACTTGTATGATGATTAGTAGTATTAAATAATAGTTGATTTATATATATACTTTATAATTGTAATTACATGGAGGAATTCTCCTATTAGAAAGACGTCTTTCTAAACAAGTTTATGTACTAAAATGTAGGGAAGGAACTTCAACAACCACTAAAAAACTCAGGTAACTGAACGCTTAAAAACCTCTAGCATATAAATATTTTTATCTTAAAACGAAGTCGGGAAATTTTTTTAAAAGCTTTGTCATTCCTTATAAATTGCATTTCTTCCATATTTTATATACATATAGCACAACTTTTGACAAACATAATTATTATAAGTATGACTTTTACAAGAGTACACTTGCCTTGTTTATGTTGCCTCAAGTTATATTTTTCATGAAATTACATGTGCAATAATTTAGATACATGTTAAATGCACAATGTTACACCCCGCGGCACCATCATGACATGATTACGACCGATACTGGATTACATGACACGTATGATAGCACAACAAACCACACATTAGCATATTCGGGTTGTTAGCCGGGTGACCTTCACCCAGGGAAGTCCACTGCGGCAGCTTTCTGATAGTCGCGGAGCGCTACCGATTTTAAAATTTATAATTAACCACTCGCGATAGATCGTATCCTTGTAGGATAGCTCTAAAAGAGGGTATCGTCCGCAGGGACTGTGATGGTTGGTTTGTCAAGCTTTCGAGATCTTTTCTAGCTCAACTCATGAAAATAAAAGATGTTTTTGGTTTTTAAAACTTAAAAGACATAAATGTAAATGACTTAAATATAAATGACTTAAACATAAATGACATAAACTTAATGACATAATTGTAAATGACAGAAATGTAAATGACGTAAATGTAAATGACATTAAGTGTAAATGACATAAATTGTAAATGACATGTAAAGTAAAGATAAAGGTAGAACGCAAATTGTATCTAACTTGGGATCTTTAACAAAGGCATAATATGAGCGTATAAAGGTTGTCAATCCTTACAACGATCTCATCAAGAATTTACTATCAAAAGAAAATGATAAAGCATCATAGTTTCGCACTAGCCAATCACCTAACACCCTACATGTGATATAACTCGTGTTCCCTAGCATGCGATATAAGTTCTCTCAATAGCCTACACAATCTCATGAAATAAGCATAAAGTATCATAGGTTTCCACTCCACTTTCCACCTATTCTAAGTTATTCAAAGTGTGGATTGCGTCGTGGTCCCTAGCATACCCTATCAAACTCACATAAAACCATGTCACAAGCACCATTGCATAGCTTATACTTTCTCAATCAAAGACATTAAAAGCATTGAAATCATTCAAAACTTAAACAAATTCCTCATAGACAAAGAACAAGTTTTCATTTCAAATGGTATAATCTTTAAGAACAACCCCTTTGCAAATGCAATCATCATACCATTTACGCAAAATCCTACCTAAATACAATCAACCTCGACTCATAACCCCAAGAAAGAATTACATCAAACCCTTAAAAGGAATCATTCCTCAAGGATTTGGATTTCTTCATTGGATTTGAAGAAAACCACTTCCTAAGGAGTATTGGAGCTATGGGTCGANGCATTGAAATCATTCAAAACTTAAACAAATTCCTCATAGACAAAGAACAAGTTTTCATTTCAAATGGTATAATCTTTAAGAACAACCCCTTTGCAAATGCAATCATCATACCATTTACGCAAAATCCTACCTAAATACAATCAACCTCGACTCATAACCCCAAGAAAGAATTACATCAAACCCTTAAAAGGAATCATTCCTCAAGGATTTGGATTTCTTCATTGGATTTGAAGAAAACCACTTCCTAAGGAGTATTGGAGCTATGGGTCGAGTTCTACACTCTATACAATAGCCAAACAAAGCAAAAAGAACTAAAAATTACACTGAACAGAACTCAAAAAACGTCCTCCCTGTTTCTCGGACAGCAAACACATATATAAGCAAAGGAAGGCTTGATCTTTCTTAAGGAAAGATCAAGCTAAAGATCTGAAGTTCCAGGTGTTTAGGAGTCCTCTAGGGAGTGATTTCGGGGCCTACAATGTGCTGGCAAACCGCAATTTTGGACCAAAAAATATCCCACCGTCAACAGCTGTCTAAAAGATCATGCAGTTTCTGGAAGGTGCGACGACGCTCGAGCACCAGGATTGGGCGCTTGAGCGTCATGTGCTGCTGGTGCTCGATTCCTGCGCGTGGGGCTTGCGAGCGTCAGGCTTCAGCTGACCCTCTTGCGGCTAGTGCTCGAGCACCATAAATGGGTGCTCGAGCGTCACTCCTTCTACAGCACTTTAATTTCTCAAAATTATCTTCAAGCTTAATGTCTCTGATATGTCTTGAATTCTCATTAAGACCTGAAAATAAGGCAAACACTAAAACACACTAAAAATATTAGATAATAATACAAACTAAGGTATAACACATACGAGTTAAGAGGCTTGAATGTGTAACATTCAGCACTTATCACTTTCCTACAACCACAGGTTGAGTTCATGTTAATCCTTCGGGATAAGCCAACATGCATCGCTCATAGATTAAAATATGCGGTTATGGCCCAAGGGGTAAACATATTACACTAGATACCATATTTATGAAAGTGGAAGGAAACATGTACAAGTTTTAGATTTTCTCTTAAATATATTATTTAACTAATTCAAATATTCTCATGCTTCTATTTCATGATTTAATCTTACTTAAGAAATCTTCTACTAGATTACTTCTCCATGGTTATTTATAGAAAATTCTCCAACATGTTTATAGCACATGATCTTTTTATGTTACTTATTTTACAGTGTTTATTTACTGAGTTGTAAGAACTCATTCCTTTCTTTAAAATTATTTTCGGATACTGTAGATGGCATTCCTTATCGTTATCCGTAAAGGGGGCCTACCAATAGGAATTGTAATCATTGACAATCATATCATTTGGCCTTTCAACTTTTATGGGTGGTCTTACTATATCATAGACTAGATTAGCAAGGCACGATGATCCCTCTTTTTGTTTGATTGTACAACTTTTGCTATATAGACTACGCAACTTTTGTTAGCTTAGTGCAGCAGTGAGCCCAATTTTGATGAAGATTATGACCTTTCTTACATAGTTGCTATGTATAGGGCGTACTAGTTTCTTTTTTGTATTTTGTTTTGTGTGTAGTTGGGATACTAGCCTTGTGAACTTATTAAGTCTATCTATGTCAAATATTAATAATCATTTGTTCTATCACTCTTTTGGCTTAGTTTTTTTTTTTTTTTTTTGGGAAGATTTTTAATTAACTTGTTGTTACATGCATGCTTTAACGTCACACTACTCCATGTTTCCCTTAACTTGGGAGTGTGACAGCAACCTCCACGATGATTCTTTCTTTGAAGCACAAAATGAAGTTGAGAACAACATGGCTTTGGAGAACCAAGTTTGTTGGGGATCATGTAGCATGTTATCAAAAACATAGCACATAGGAATATAAAAACTTTTTACTGATCTATAATCTTAATAATAAACTTCAACAGGAACATGCTTTTGATTTTCCTAAAATTAAAGTAAAACTAGGATAGAATTACTAACAAATCTCATTGGCCTCTTCTAGGCAATTTGGGCTATTTGAACTCTTATTTACTTTCTTTGCTATCTTCTTAGTTGTAGATCTTCAAAGTTGATGAAGATTGCGAAGAACACGAAGAACACAAAGAACTCCAAGAACACCAAGAGCTCCAAAGTCTTTAAGAGCTTGAAGAAAACTAAGGTCTTGAAGATCACGAAGAACATGAAGGGTGATGTTCTTCAAATAATCCAAGTCTTCTTCTTAATGGCTAATATATAACTATGAGTGTGGACTCACAACAAAAAGCAAGAGAATAAATTTTTCTCTCTTGTACATTTCACTCATTAACTCTTTGATGATTCTCTGAATAAATTGTTCAGTTGTTGTGTAGCAGTTGTAGTGACGAAACTACTTCTCTATGAGCCTCTATTATAATTGCAGGATTGCTTGGAGAAGATGCAGAAAGAAGGTTCTGGAACCCCAGTGATTAATCGCTAGGATTGGCCACAAAGGGAATAAATTCCCCTTGAGTAGCTGCCGGCCATGGGGAGCTTAGTGCTCCCTATGTGTCGAGGGCTAGGGTTTTAACCCTACCCAATCCCTTTAATTTCCTACATACGCTTGAGTTTTATCCTTGTAGCCCAATGTTATTCTTTTCTCTGGATTGTGCTCTAGGAATTAATTCTTAAGTCCAAAATTCTCCAAATTAAAAACTCTTCAGAATTAATTTCTCAAGCACATGTTTATAAAAATAAAACAAACCAAATTAATATAAATATTAATTTCTGGCCCATGTCTTATTTAACTAAAAACATATGAAATTAATAAACAAGTAAATAACTAAAGCTCATAATAATCAGCCAATTTACAACAGCTCAAGAAGGGACCCATAAGGAAAATAGAATTAGCTTCCTTAGTCTCGTGAAATCTCGTCATCTAATGACTCATCACCTTGACTAAAAATCACAGATAATTTCACTAAATAAATGTGACTGTATTTTATTTATATTTTGTCAAAAATAATTAATCCTTCGTGGCTCACATATTAAATTACCATATTACCCCTCCATGAAATATATTTTGTAGTTGAACCAAAGATGATTTTGTAACGCTCCAGCAAAATCATTTAACTTGTAAATGACTTAGTGGTATGCTTCCCAACCTTAACCCTTCCCAAGTTAAAACTCAGGGATCAAACACTATCTTTAAAAGAAATCAGAGCCTACAACAGAAGACTTGTCAATTTATGAGCGATAGAGATAACAATTAACACTCACAATAAAAGAATACCAGAATAACACAGCAAAACATAACCATAATATCATAGATAATGATAAGTCTGATGTCTCCAAAATAAGGTCATAAAACGGTCATCAAATAACATAAGATTACATCTTAAAGTACTAACATATCATCGAAAATGAACAAAACTAGTTAGGCTCCAGCTCAAGGTACATCTCATAAATCACATTAATTATATCGCTACAGCGATCTCCACCACCGAACCCAATGCAGGCCAAACTGGTTCTAGGTGATCAAAGATCACCCAGAGGACATCCTCCAGCCTCACCTCGTGCATCCCACACACAACCGTTCTCGATATCAACTAACAATTCACATAAGAGTATAGATGGAAAAGATACAAGAGTAAGTCCACGACTTAGTGAGTAATAATGCACATGTTATACACATTTTTATTTGTGAAATTAGTTGATAAGTACAACCATTGTCATTCTCAGTTTATAACATGTCATGATAAATTATATTTATAGTACATGATATAATCAGGATTATGTGATATGTTAACAATATGGTCTATTTGAGACATTATCCATGCTCAATAGGGTTAAAGCGTTCGAAAGGACATCTGGTACAACTCTCGGTGCCCCAGTCACTGCACAACTACTGTCTTACACTAGCAGTCCGACTTCAGGTGGCCTACACTGACTAGCTAAGTCGTAACTGGTGACTCACTCAATGAATGATGCACTGTCACAAACTAAACCATTGGATCCAAGGCCCTCTTAATAACATAAACTCTATTTGACCATAAAATCAACCCGTAATAATGGTAAGCCCATGACCATTATTCCATTATGAGACGGTGCAACCATGTCATACAATGTATATTAATCTTGGTTTCTTTTATATACATGCTCTTCACAACTCATCATTTTATTATCTTTTTTAATCATAATTGTTTTCACAAAAATGGAGTTCACATTTGAGAATAAATAAACATTTCATGAGAGTTGTAAACATGCATGTTTTGTATGTCAAGATAATCATGTTATGCACAAAAGTATAACAATAACAAATATCCATGTGAGTTTTTACTCACTTGAGTCGTATGGGTCCGTTAAGTACTCTTCCACCGGGTCTCCAACTTCCGAATCTGAGAAATAACATTTCCATTAGTCTTATACCTTACACTAAACAAACCCTAGGCCTCTAATAACCCAAAAGGTCATTCTATTCAAGCATCAAACATTTGACTAGGAGGGTCGAACGTTCCATACCCGTACATCGAACATTTGATGTGGAATATCGAGCAATTGATGAAGAACATCAAACGTTTGATGAAGTCCAGAAACTCATTTTGGACCACATCTCGGTCCCTATAGATTTCTAACTCCTCCTAAGGTCTCCTAAACATCTAACCAGAGTAAATAAAGAGTCTCAAACTACAAGAACGCAGGATTTGAGGTATTAAAACTTACATAAATCAACTAATACTCCAAAATGATCAATCTTAAACTACACAACATAAAAACTAAGACATAACAACTACTAGACAACAAAACAACAAGTAAAAACAACAAGGAAATGAATCAAGGAATGATGGATACCTCTTTAAGCCAAATCACCTTCTTCTCCTTCAAACACTCTCCCTCACACACACAAGTCTCTAGTGGATCAAAACCGAGTGTGAACAGTGCAGAGGAGGGTTAGCGTTGGTATTTATAGAGCTGGGATGTCGGTCTATGAACTGATGGACTTTTGGATGTATCGAATGTTTGATGTACAACATCAAACTTTTGATGTACTATTATCCAACGGTTCTAGGGTTTCCACCGAACGTCTGATTAAAGCATTGAATGTTTGATAAAAGCACATCGAATGTTTGATAAAAGCATCGAACGTTTGATATTGTCTAACAAGCACATTGATAGAAAGTTTTCCCATGATCAGTGCATTGGGACATGTATCGAACGTTTGATCCTCAACATCGAACGTTCCATGAGAACATCGAACGTTCCATAGGATCCTTCAAACGTTCCATGGCATCCTAAAGCTCAAAAATAAACCCTAAAACTCGATAAATCTTTGGGGCATTACAGATTTAACTGTCACTTTGTTCACCACATATTTTCATTGAGTACCCGGATTCAAACCTCATGATTTATCTTAATGTACCTTGTAAGATTCTATTCATCTTGTACATAATTTCAGTTAAATACTACTGAAACACTTAGGCTTAAGATTCAAGATAATCATTCTTATTAATCCTAAAACAAGGGAAATTTCCTTACCACTTTGTTCACCTACAAAGGATTTGGACTTTTTCTTGAAGTGTGATCTTCGACAATGCTACATATTGATTACCCAACGTACAGGGGTGTTGACCACATAATTGGTCTCACTCTGATACATGAAAATAATCCCCACTTGACATCTAATTCACAATCTTCTTAGGATTTAGAGTAAAAGTTATAAGTCGTCGTGCATGCTCATCATTCTCTATGATAGTTATTATAGAAGAATGATGACTCACATGATCCTGTTCAGTGCATAGCCTTGTATAAGCTTACCTTGCTATAACATTAATTATGTCAACCTAAAGCCACACTACTTCACTGGATCAAGATAAATCATCAAGGTTGACATGTTATAGTTTAGGTGGAGTTCCTAATTCCACTTACAACTATGAACAATATTTAATAAATTACAAGGAACCTTTTGACTATGGTCTTCTATGTGATAACGACCATTACTCACACCATAATTAAATACAGTGTAACTTAGGGACTGTCTACATGCATATAATCGGTAAATATACAAAGCCACATATATGTTATGTAAAACAACAATAAACATATCCAATGTTCAATGATCAAATCAGGGAATAAACAACAAAATTCATTACATCTAAAATTATCTTATAATCAATTGGAGTTTAGGACACTAGTTTCAACAAAGTCATTCTCACAAACAGTGCCAAACTATTGGTGCGTTTTCGGTGGTTCCTTGTATGGATGGACCAAGGAGTTGAACGTTCGCACCAGAGGCCCAAGAGGATAGGGCCTTTGAACTGCTGTGATCGACTTGTTGCTACAAGGAAAAAGAAAGGTCAGGGGAAACTCCGATGCTTAAGTCACACATTTGTTTCAGAGTGTGAGGATGCCTTGCCGGTATTAATAAGAATAACTACATTGAAAGAAAGTTTGAACGATGAGAGTGGCTAAAAGAAAGTTTCGCCAGAGCTTTGGTTTGCTCAGTTTTGAAAAATTGCAGTTATGCAGTATATTGTTTACGGTTAGTTGAACCTTCTATTTATAGTCGAATGACGGGCTGGGAAGTAGTAGCATGTTTTACTATGTTGGCGAGGGCATGGCATCTTGTGCAACGTTAAGGTGATGTGACTTCAGGGACACGTGTTGGTCCTAGAGGAGCTCCGTATTCTGTAAGAGGACTTCCAACAGTCTTCGAGGTGTACTTCTTCTGACTTCGCATGGCTTGAAATATGAAACACAAGATACGCTGAATTTTCCACCTTGGGAGATTGAGCCACATGGATCCAGTTGGTCGTAAACAGGCTCCCTTGACCGGGGGTACTGTGATCGGAGATTGATCGTGAGGCCCAGAATTAATCCATAGCTAGGAGCAATAAAGTCTAGTATTGTTCGACCACTGTTCAGTAATCAGAGAGATAATTTATGTATTCCACTTTGATAAGATACGTAGCAGGATTGCTACGATACTTTGCAGGGATGAGTCAAATCACTCTACTATCTTATGAGCGGTAGCTGTTCATCAGCGGTTGGGATCGAGATACAATAGACCTGAAGGGGCTTTCAACTCTTATTGGGCCTCCGATAGCCAGGGCCTTTCAAAGAGGCTTTCATCTGTTTGTTAGGCCTGGGATGCATTCCTTCAGGCCTTGAGGGACGAATCATTCCCCAACACCTAGCATGAAACAGCCTTCTCTAGTAGCGGCATTATACTAAGGTATAGTATCTCTCTAGCTTCCGGTCTATATAAAACGTAACTTGTATCCATAGAACATTTGTTGTAACATAGATAATGAATAAATAGGACTTAATATCATTCCAATTGCTGTTACAAATGTAATTAGTATTTTTTCCCAAAAAAAAAAAAATTGGCTGGTAATTAGTCCTAAAGATACTATTAATTCTGCAACAAAACCACTCATCCCTGGTAATGCAAGGGAATCCATCGATAAAATATTGAAAGTCGTGAATATTTTTGGAACCAGGATCGCCATTCCACCCATTTTGCCAAGAAAAAAAGTGTAGCACCGATAAGGCCATGAAAGTTATTTGTAAAATGGCTCCATTAAGGCCTATATCACTTACAAAGCCAATTCCTATCATTATGAAACCCATATGAGATTTTATCCCCGAGGCATTGCAGAGAATTGAGAATTCTAAATAAGTGCTTGGGCTAATTAAATCCTGTCCAATGGGGAGATAGTTGGAGAGGTTACAAAACCCTATACTTTTCATTACAAAACTAATAAACCTAAAAAAGACAGATTATTTTGTGAAAGAATTTTTGGGTTACTGGAGCAGATACAAAATCATTGGCGCTCGATCACAAATATTGGACCGAGAAGATAAAGGGGAACGAAGTAAAGAAAAAGCGCATATGGCATGGAAAGGAAATCCGATTTCAGTAAGACTTGACCAAAATAGTAATTCAGATTCAAGGCAGTTTAGTAAGGGCGACCGCAAAAGTCACCAAATAGGCCAATCTTTTTCTTCAGTTTGTCTTATATTTCAAAGTGTCCCCCCTGACCAGTGCAATGATCTATTGAGAGGGGTTAGTAAAGATGAAATAAAGGATGTTCTCCACCTGCATAAGTCCTACGCACGGTGGCCTCTGTTTCCTTGCCAACAACTCCATTTATACTTTCAATCCCCAACAAAAAAATACATATTATTCATTCTTTTCTATCGAATCGATCATAACCACCACCTACATTCCATGACGTTTCCTTATGAAGCCTAACTCCAACAGCTCGCCCAATTGCTTCCTTAATTCTACAAAAGGACTTGATTAAATTGATTCATTTATGGATTTGATTGCATTATAGTTCAACTCCTTGTTTGGTAGATGATCGCAACTATTATTAGATGTGCCTATTAGATAGTACAGATCCCCATCAAAATCTGCATTGAATCCCTTACAAACTAATGGATGTAAACAAATAGTGTGCCTTTCCACTAAAATGGGATGGTGTCACTAGTTATTCCTTGCCTCAGGATCAATTTGGTTATTGGGCAATAAAAATTGTAACAGGCGTACTAGAACCTATTCTTGTAATAGGATCGCCTTTGGTAGAGTTACGTGGAAGTGCTAGTGTAGGACAATCCACTTTGACTCGGTTTTATAGTTTACACACTTTTGTATTACCACTGCTTACTATTGTATTTATGATAATGCACTTCCCAATGATATGTAAGCAAGGCATTTCTAGTCCTTTATAGAGAATAAAGAATAGAATATAGATCATAGATATTTGTAATCAGTCATTTATTACTTCACTCAGGATAGGAACAATAGCATTTCATTACTATAAATATGGATTATTGAAAGAATAAAACATGTATTTGGATATTGTTGGGGATCATGCATCATGTTATCAAAAACATTGCAAAGCGGAATATAAATATAAAACCTTTAAAACTGATCTAGGATCTTAATAAACTTAAAGAGGAACATACTTTTGATTTTCTCAAGATTAAAGTAAAACATAATTTAGATTTACTTACAAATCTTGTCGACCTCTCTTTAAGCATTTCGGGCTATTTGAATTTGCTTTTGCATCTTTATTGTTGATGATCTTCAAAGTTGATGAAGAACGCGAAAAACATCAAGAACGCCATGAACACCAAAAACTCCAAGATCCTCAAGGGCTTGAAGAACTCTAAGAAAGCGAAGAACATGGTGAACATGAAGAACATTATTCTTCATAAAATCCAGGTTTTCTTCTTGATGGCTGAACATGATTGTGAGTCTGGACTCACAACTAGAAGAAAGAGAATTATATTTCTCTTTTACAAAAATCACTTACTAACACCTTAATGCTTATCGTCTACAATTTGTAGAAACTATAGTTGTAATGGAAGTAGTCACAAGAGTTGTGAGCTAAGGAGTGAGTTTTCTACTTTTGTATGAGCCTCTATTTATGTACTTTGAAAAACTAAGCGATGAGAAATATAAACCAAATGGGACTAGGGGGTAGACGGCTAGGGTTTTGGACAAACCTTAGCCTTTACATCATAAAATATGATGCAAAGGGCCAGGGAAAAATTCCCTGGGCCATACGTCAAATTCCCTTTTCCCTGGACTGCTAAGTGGCGTATAAGGCTAGGGAGAAATTCCCTTGCCCATGCATTTTCTTCTGCATGTATTGCTTGGGTTTTATCCCAAACCTCAATCTCTCTCTTGCAATTATTGCAAAGTTTTTCCTTGACTCATGTTTTTAATAAATTAAAACAATTTGCTTAATAAATAAGCCAATGTTTTAATAACAAAAAAAAAAACATGTCCAATAAATAAATAAGCCCATGTTTTATTAAATTAAAACAACCTGCTTAAGAAATAAATAATCGAAGCTCATAATAACTCAATCAATTTACAATAGCTCAAGAAGGGACCCAGAAGAAAAATAGAATTAGCTTATTTAGTCCCGTGAACTCTAGTCATGTGATAGCTCATCATCTTGACTAAAAATCAAAGATAATTTCACTAAATAAATGTGATTGAATTCTAATTCATATTTTGCCAAAAACAATTAATAATTCATGACGTACTTATTAAATTACATATACCCCTCCACGGAACATATTTCATGGTTGAATCAAAGATGATTAACTGTCACTTTGTTCACTACATTTTTTTCCTAGAGTACCCAGATTCAAACTTCATGATTTTATCCTAATGTTGTAACACCCCGAGAAAATTAATTAATTTCACGGTTTGTCTCCCAGCCCCATTCCACCAGGAATAAGACTCAGGGATCTCTATTCCTCAAAAGAGAATACTATGCAGCAGAATACTAGATTTCTTTAGTCATTAATAATTACAACCAAAGCATCTACTAAAAATCATTACATGAACTAATTTAATACTACACATATCTTCACTGAAAAGGATCCAACTAAGTCTCAAAACTCTAAATCTACAACATCACCCAAACTTAACAGTTACCATGAGCAGCCTCTGAAATTCTGTAACGAGTCCTCAAGCATAAATCGAATCAATATATATCTCTACGCCCAATGGCTGCATCTGTCTCGCGGTCCATCTTGAATTCAACATCTAAAGGTGGCCCAACTATAAAACACATGTTTTATAGGTGAAAAAGATATAAGCGTAAGTCCATGACTTAGTGAGTATGATGTCAGGTTGATTCTCAATTATAAATTAACCACTCGCAATAAAACGAATCTTTGCAGAATATGACTATATAGAGGGTGTCGAACCTCAAGGACTGTTGTGGTTGTTTATCAAGCTTTCAAGATTTTCTCTAACTTAACTCATGAAAGAATACATGTTTTGAATTTTTGAACTTGAATGTAAATGAAAAAAACATAAATGACATAAATGTAAATGATATAAACATAAATAATATAAATGAAAATGACATAAATGTAAATGATAACAGTGAAGGCAGATAGAAACATATTATGTCTAGCATAGATCTTTAACATTAGCATAATATAAGTGTGTAAAGGTTGTCAATCCTTACAACATACTCAACATGAAAATACTACTAATAGAGAATAATAGAACATCATAGTTTTGCACTAGTCACTCACCTAACACCCTACATGTGATATAACTCGTGTTCCCTAACATGCAATATAAAATCTCCTAATAGCCTACATAATTCAATGGAAAAAGCATAAAATATCATAGGTTTTCACTACACTTTCCACCTATTCTAAGTTAATATAAGTGTGGATTGAATCGCGGTCCCTAGCATATCCTATCAAACTCACATAAAATTATGTCAAAAGCACAATTTCAAAGCCTATGTTTCCTTAATCAAAGACAATGAAAACATAGAATTCATTCAAAACTACAAAGAGTTTCTCATAGACAAGAAAAAGGTTTTCATCTCAAATGGTATATCATGAAGATCAATCTTTAGGCTTATATAATCATTATACCAAATGCATAAAATCCTAGCTATATACAATCAACCCATAGCACTTTGGACAGAGTTACATCAAACCCTACAAAGGGTTTAGTTCCTTATGAAGGATTTGAAAATCTCCATGGGATTGGAGAAAATCATTTCCTAAGAAGATTTGATGTTATGGGTCGAGTTTTGCCTACTGTCTAAGGAAGAAAATAAATGAAACTAAGCTAAAAATGAAACTTAAACAACAAAATCAGAACTCCCATGCTCTCTCGGATCAATTTTTATTTTATAGAGAGAGAGACTTGAGATCTTTGTACAAGATAAGAAGAAGATAAAAATCTTGAATCCAAGTGGCTAGGACACCTCTAAGAAGAGATTTCGGTGCCTACAATCGCCTACCAGCTGCAATTTTTTATTATTTTCTTCTTTCCCAGCTGTCTACAAATATTTACATTCTGGAAGTTTCAACGGTGATTGATCCCCAGCTTTTGGCGCTCGATCGCCATCTGTTTGGTTTCTATAGCTTTTTTTGATGCATTTTTGACCTTTAAGACATCAAAATCGGATCTTTCATATAAAATAGTATTTGTTCATCTTGAAGTCTTCTTTCCAACGCCCTTCACCTTGACTCAATTCGAGTTTTGTACTGAGATTTATGGCCAAAACAGTACGTAAAGGTCAGTTGCAAAACTTTCTGGAAGAACGATGGGGATCGATTGCCCAGGCGCTTGATCGCCATTTTGGGCACTTGAGCGCCCTTCATCTGCTCTGATTTTTCTGAATGAGTTGTTCCTTTTTGAGTCATCTTTCCAATGCACTTGACCTTGCCTTAATCGGAAATTTGAGCTAAAAGTTATGATCAAATGAGTGCACAAAGGTCATTGATCAGCAGCTTTGCAGAAGTTGATGTATTTTAAGCCTGAATTTGATATAATTGCTTCTCTTTTCCATTAAGACCTACAAAATAAGATAAACACTAAAACATAACAAAATATTAAATTACAATACAAATTAAGGTTTAACATATGCGAGTTAAAGGGCTTGAATATGTAACATTCAACATTTATCAGAGTAATAATCCACATGTTATACAAGTTATCATTTGTGAACTCAGTTTATAAATCACAGGCATTGATAGTCTTAGTTATGGTATAAACATGTCATGGTAATGTAATATATTTATATAGTACATGATATATTTGGAGAATATGTGATATGTCAACAATGTGGTCTACCCAAGACATTAACCCTCTCTTGACAAGGTTTTCGCATCCCGAAGGACTTATAGTACAATTCTGGTGCTTTGGACATTGCACAAATGTACCATCTTATACTAGCAGTCTGACCAAGTCTGATCTCGGGTGGCCCACACTGACTAGCAAAGCCGTAACAATGACCCCACTCAAAGAATGGTGCGCTGGTCACAAGACTTTAACCAATGGATTCAAGGCACACACACGACAATAAATAACTGGATCATATGATTAACTTATAATAATGGTAAGCCTATGGTCATTGTTCCGTTCAAGACGATGCACAATGTCATACGATGCACATTAGTCTTTCAAGTCTTTTATATATATGCATTTTACAANTTATAGTACAATTCTGGTGCATTGGACATTGCACAAATGTACCATCTTATACTAGCAGTCTGACCAAGTCTGACCTCAGGTGGCCCACACTGACTAGCAAAGCCGTAACAATGACCCCACTCAAAGAATGGTGCGCTGGTCACAAGACTCTAACCAATGGATCCAAGGCACACACACGACAATAAATAACTGGACCATATGATTAACTTATAATAATGGTAAGCCTATGGTCATTGTTCCGTTCAAGACGATGCACAATGTCATACGATGCACATTAGTCTTTCAAGTCTTTTATATATATGCATTTTACAAACTCATTATTTTCATTATCTTATTAATCACACTAATTTTCACAAAAAGGAGTTCACAGTTAATCAAAAGTAGGAATTTCATGAGAATTGTAAAAATGCATATTTTATACATAAAATATTCATGCTTATGCGAAAAATAACAATAATAAGTATCCATGTGAGTTTTACTCACTTGCGTCGTAAGGATCAACCAAATAGTCTTCCAACGGGTCTCCAACTTTCGAATATGAGAAAGTATCATTCCATCAGTCTAAAACTAGGTAAAAATCACTTAAAAGTCCTAATAAACTAAAAACTGACATTCTGCCCGAGGTACGAGCGTATGTGTATAATACACGAATGTATGTACACGAATGTTCCTCTCATACTCATAAACGTTCCTATATTGACCAGAAAGTTGTTCATGGCTCATTAGGCCTTTCTAAACCTTCAATAATGCTTCCTAGGTACTGAGTAAGGTCCTTAAGGTCAAAAAACAAAAACTAAAGCATACATGCAAACTATTGAACGTCTAACTATGTAAAGCCATAATAGATCTAGGGTTTCAAGTTCAAAACTCTAAGGTTTCAAACTAGGAACTTAAACCTACCAAATAACTCTAAACCAGAAACTAATAGCACGAAAATAAAATAGAAACCTTAAACAAAACAAAGGAAAATGAGTTAAGGTAGAGAGGCTACCCCTTGCGAAAAACAAAACTCAAGAGTTCCTCTTCTTCCTCAGGAATCTCCCTCACCCACTCACACTATCATAAGGTACACGAAAATAGGTTGAAAAGGGCTGAAGGTTTGAGATATGAGAGGTATTTATAGAGCTGGAACGCTTGGGTAAAGACTGTTGGACAAACCCAAAATATGGGCTACACGAATGTTTGTGTGTCCTTCATTGACACACACACCAAACGCGTGACCTGCTGCGCGCGTAAAGATGTACAATACAAAACGATACAATTATGAACATATGTTACTTTATACGAACGTATGTATTTACTGTATACATGAACGTTCTTGACTTTACACGAATGTTAGTGTAAGCCAGAAAAGTTCAAAAATCCAGTTTTAAGACAACCCTCTCATCTTATAAACCTTAATCAAGGATATCCTAACCTTGGTTAATCTTTCGGGGTATTACAACTTACTCTTGCACTTTATAGGAATATCTCTAATGATCCTTTAAACTTCAAAAATGCCATTTTTACCTTATAACCATTATCAGTACTTGATAATGCAAAAAAAATCTCCAACAAGCTCTCTTATTCCAAATTAAATCCAATAGCATTTTAAATCCTTTTTTAATAAAAATTAGATCCCACAATAATTCCTTAGTAGTAAATCCAAATATTATGAATTAAAATCATCAACTAAAATCTATCTCCATTGGTTTATTTCTTGAGATCTCTCCAAAATAATTATTCCCTCCATAAAAGTCACAATTACACCTACCTTCAGAATTAATATTTATTTATCCAATAAATATTCGGGGTATTACAAATGTACCATGTGAGATTCAACTCACCATGTACACAGTTTTAGTTAAATACCACTAAAAATACTCGTGCCTGAGATACAGGATAATTATTCTTATTGATCCTAAACAAGAAAAATTTCCTTATCTCTTTGTTCTCCTACATTTTGATTACTTAACGTACAGGAAATGTTGACCACATAATTGGTCTCACTTTGATACATCAAAGTAATCCCAACTTGATATCTAGTTCACAAATTTATCAAGACTTAGAGTAATATCCTTAAGTCATCGTGCACACTCATCATTTTCTATTATAGTCATTATAGGAATGATGGCTCATGTGTTCCTATCTAGTGCATAGCCCTGTATAAGCTTACTTTGCTATAACACCAACTATGTCAAATTGAAGCCTCACTGCTTCACTGGATAAGACAAATCATCATTGTTGACATGTTATAATCTAGGTGGAGTTTCCAATTCCACTTACGATTACAAAAAATATTTAATAAATTACAAGGAATTTTTTATTATGGTCTTCTGTGTAATAAAGACCATTACTCACACCATAATTAAATACAATATAACTTAAGAACTATCTACATGCATAACATACAAAGTCGCATATATGCTATGTAAACAATCATAAGTATGCCCAATTTTCAATAATTAAATAAGGGAATAAGAAACAATATTTATTACATCTAAAATATCTTATGATCAATTAGAATTTTGGACACTTGTTCCAACAGATACTTTCCTTCAACCCCACAAAATTGTATTATTTATTTGACACTAATGGTTGAAGTGAATTCTCCGAAGAGAAAATAGATTATGGGAGTGTGTGATTGGAACTATTGATTAGTCAGTGCAGATATAGCGGATGGAAAGTCTCTCATAGCTAAATAGAGATCGAGCGTGGAGGCCAATCTAGTAGGTGATTTGATCAAGTGCCCACGGAGGCTGCGAAAGGAATCGGTTCTACTTGAAACAGGGATGATCATCCCAATGATCACTCATGTGGTACTTGTTGTGCAAAAATCCCACGGTCAACAGTACTATATATAGGAGATATACTGAAAGATCTCATAAGGAGAACGGAACAACCCCCTTCGATCCTGCCTCCAAAATCGGGGAAGATAGATAAAAGGGAGCTGGCTACTCACGTAATTGTTGACGTCTTGCCAATTGACTCTGAGTAGCTTTATCGAGATTAGAAGCGAATTGTACGAAGGCTAATAAATACAATTATCTTCAAGAACAAAAAAAAAAAAAAACGTTTGTTATGCTTAATATTTAAAGAAATATTTATTGGTTCTACCTCCTATTTTTTATGAAGAGAATGAGTCCATTTATCAAAGAATCAGAAAGCTAGCAACAACATTGGATCTATTATAATATTGTTCGTTTACATATATATCTTTTAATACAATAGTTCTATGACAAGTGGGTCTTTTTATCAGATAAATACGTCCTCGAGCTAAAGGTTTTAAGTTCCTGGTATATCGAATAGAGTAGCAATTTTTTACCAGGAGCACATAAAATTATTTATTTATTTTTTGGATAGTTACCCCGACAATGTACTTTTCAAGACTTACCACAATATTGTATCTTTGAGATAATGAACAAAAAGCTTTGGAGAAATCCTTTTTTTAGAGGTGAAGGTTTTTATACACAAGAGAACAAACGTACTAGAAATGATGGAAGAATTTAGATGGAAAGAGATTTCAAAGATGAAAGAGCAGATGCGGGAAAAATTCGACGAGTGGAGATACAAATTTGCATTTTTAAGACAAACATAAAAGAAGTTAACAGATTTGTTTTGTATTCGAGTCAATCCTTTGAGTAAAAGATTGACTATTACAGGAAAGAAGATCAATTCAACCAAAGACCATAGAGATCGTTACAAGGCAGCTCGACAGGGAAGTAGCATATCTTTCAAGAAAAAAATTTGGTTACAAGGTATTCACCCTAATTGAATAAAAGATTCTCTACTCTATCAATGTATCAATTATTCCTACAAAATACAACACAGAAACAGGAAAAAAAAAAAAAAGACAATCTTAGAAGGGATAATAAAATTATTTGAGATTGGTTATTTCCAAAGAACTTTTTTATTTGACTGATGGGGACAACAAACAAAGCTATTTTACAAAACAATTACTCCCCACTCTTCTATTGCCTTCGCCTTCTACTTTCTCGTTAATTACATATACCATAGGAGAAGATATTTTATTCTAAGATCAGTGAGATCTTTACATTTTTAAATAGAAGAAAGTGAGAAGAAGAATAAGGAAGAAGATTCATACTCGACATATAGAGATTATTGTGTGTCAAATAACGTGTGTTGGTTTTAGAAGATAGAATGTCTAATGTTTTTTTACCCGGAAAACTAATTGAATTGTTGTGGGTGGAACGAACAAGCCATGCTTTGGAAGAATGTTTGAAGTTGGAATTCATTTGATTTCATCATACATATTGGGATTGGGTTGGGTGGATTAGGTCATATTTAAAAAGTATTCCTTTCTTTTCATTTTCAACTCATTTATTGCGTTTGGCCCTTGCTTATTCTAACACACATCCGTTTTCTTGCTGCTAGACCATAAGGATAGAAAAAGGTAGGATTCAAATGGCCAAGCGTACCGCTTTTAAGGAACTCATTTCTTGGTCTTCGACCCCCTCAGTCACTACGACCGCCCCCAAGCATTGCAATGAGATTTGTTTATTTATCTATCTCTTGAACCAGATCTCCTCACTTGAGTTCTTTGCATTGGGCAAGCTGCCTTTCTATATCAGCCTTTCAAACAAAAAGATATATCTTAGGGGCAAGTCTGGACAGGAAATCACTGGGTAGTACTCTAGGTAATTTGGGTAAGTTTTGGAGATCCTGCTTGTCCTTCTCAGGCAGGGAGCTAAGATAAGAAAAGGCTTAATAAACTGGCTTACCAAATCAAAGTAGAGTTAGACAGCTAGAACAATAAAGAATGGAAACCATATCACAAGTGATTTCTTGGGCAATGAAAATGTTGTCTGCAATCTTTCTATCCTTGACAAATGCACTTTGCTCTTTAGAGAAAATCTTAGGGGGCATGATATTAAACCTAGCCGCTGTTAGATTTATTCAATATAAATAAATAAAATAATTATTTTGGATATTTCAAATAATTATGAATTATATTTACTTTAAAGATTTGGTGGTTACAAAAGAAATGAATATGTTATTTAAGTTTGTGGTTACAAAAGAATTAATATGATATTATAGTGTCCATTAAAATTGGTTTTGGTGGTTACATTTTGTGACCATTGGATCAAATAATTTTGGATCATTGGATGTGTCGAAAAATTATTATAAATATGACCCTATAGTCATATGCAAATGATACACACAAGCATATAATTTCTTTATTGTTTCTTACAAATTTCTTTTGTGCAAATTCTCTATAAGGGTGTTTCTTGTTATTCTAGAAAGTGCTATTCTAAAGTAACATATGATCCTAAAAAGACTCAATTCTCTATTGAGCAAAGCTTCCCTCACAATATTTCATGTGATCACCTAATGCATGGAGATGTTGTCCAACGTTTAAAGTCTCACTCTCTAATGCATCAAAGTAACCAACACTTACACATCTGAGTCTACTTCCCCTCATGATTTAGAATCATTGTTCATAAGTAGTCTAAGAGTTTTGTGTCTTTTCTAATGACAGTATTTTTATGGAAAGACAACTCCCGGTCCGTTCAATGTATACTACCTTATACGCCTACTACATCAACTCGAAGAATCATCTTCGCTTGACTAAGGTAAATCACTTAAGTCGATGTGTAGCAGTCTTAGCCAATGGAATACCCAGTTCCATTGTCAATTATGAACTATAAAACCTTTCAGAAATACAAGGATTACGAATTAAGACTTTGTGTAACAAAGACTATTGTTCACACCCATAGTTCGTATTCAATATATTCTCTGGGCCCTTTGTATAAAGATTAATCAATACAGATCATACAAAGATTATATGTTATATGCAACAAAATATTTAATCAGTGAATAATAATAATTATTCATAACAAACTCTTAATGTCAATATGTAAATAATTGGGATTTAGGGCATAATCCCAAACATGTGATTTATAAATTGAGTTCACAAAATGATAATCTGTATAAATATGCATTATTACTCACTAAGTCGTGAATTTACACTTGTATCTATTCCACTTGTGATCATATGCTCCTTGATAAATAGTTTAAACAATGTCGAAGTATTCGAGGAGTATGGTCCAGCTGGAGGGCGTTCTCCGAGTGATATTTGAGGAGCTAGACTCTGTAATACCCATAAAGATTAATCAATGTTAGGATATCCTCAACTAGGGTTTATAGGATGAGTAGGTTGCCTAAAAGCTGAATTTTTGAACTTTTCTGGCTTATACGTACGTTTATGTAAAGGCAAAAACGTTCGTATATACAGTACACACATATGTTTGTGACTGTGTCGTTTTGCATTATTCATTTATGCGCTCGCAGCAGGTCACACACCTGNGGTTACATTTTGTGACCATTGGATCAAATGATTTTGGATCATTGGATGTATCGAAAAATTATTATAAATATGACCCTATAGTCATATGCAAATGATACACACAAGCATATAATTTCTTTATTGTTTTTTATAAATTTCTTTTGTGCAAATTCTCTATAAGGGTGTTTCTTGTTATTCTAGAAAGTGCTATTCTAAAGTAACATATGATCCTAAAAAGACTCAATTCTCTATTGAGCAAAGCTTCCCTCACAATATTTCATGTGATCACCTAATGCATGGAGATGTTGTCCAACGTTTAAAGTCTCACTCTCTAATGCATCAAAGTAACCAACACTTACACATCTGAGTCTACTTCCCCTCATGATTTAGAATCATTGTTCATAAGTAGTCTAAGAGTTTTGTGTCTTTTCTAATGACAGTATTTTTATGGAAAGACAACTCCCGGTCCGTTCAATGTATACTACCTTATACACCTACTACATCAACTCGAAGAATCATCTTCGCCTGACTAAGGTAAATCACTTAAGTCGATGTGTAGCAGTCTTAGCCAATGGAATACCCAGTTCTATTGTCAATTATGAACTATAAAACCTTTCAGAAATACAAGGATTACGAATTAAGACTTTGTGTAACAAAGACTATTGTTCACACCCATAGTTCGTATTCAATATATTCTCTGGGCCTTTTGTATGAAGATTAATCAATACAGATCATACAAAGATTATATGTTATATGCAACAAAATATTTAATCAGTGAATAATAATAATTATTCATAACAAACTCTTAATGTCAATATGTAAATAATTGGGATTTAGGGCATAATCCCAAACATGTGATTTATAAATTGAGTTCACAAAATGATAATCTGTATAAATATGCATTATTACTCACTAAGTCGTGAATTTACACTTGTATCTATTCCACTTGTGATCATATGCTCCTTGATAAATAGTTTAAACAATGTCGAAGTATTCGAGGAGTATGGTCCAGCTGGAGGGCGTTCTCCGAGTGATCTTTGAGGAGCTAGACTCTGTAATACCCATAAAGATTAATCAATGTTAGGATATCCTCAACTAGGGTTTATAGGATGAGTAGGTTGCCTAAAAGCTGAATTTTTGAACTTTTCTGGCTTATACGTACGTTTATGTAAAGGCAAGAACGTTCGTATATACAGTACACACATACGTTTGTGACTGTGTCGTTTTTCATTATTCATTTATGTGCTCGCAGCAGGTCACACACCTANNNGTGTGTGTGTCAATGAAGGACATACAAATGTTCATATAAAGCTACATACGTTCGTGCAGCCCAGATTTTGAGTTTTTCTAGCAATCTTTACCTAAGCATTATAGCTCTATAAATACCTCTCATACTTCGAACCTTCAGCACATTTTCGACCTATTTTTGTGTGCCTTCTGATAGTGTGAGTGAGTGAGGGAGATTCTTGAGGAGGAAGAAGAACCCTTGAGTTTTGTTCTTCGTGTGAGGTAACCTTTCTACCTTTTTTTCTCCATTTTGTTTAAGGTTTCTACCTTTATTTTTGTGTTTTTAGTTTCTAGCTTAGAGTTAATTAATAGGTTTTAAGTCCTTAGTTTGAGACCTTAGAGTTTTGAGCTTGAAACCCTAGATTTACTATGGCTTCACGTAGTTAGACGTTCATTAGTTTGCTTGTTTGCCTTAGTTTATGTTTTCTGACCTTAAGAACCTTACTCAGTACCTAGGAAGCACTCGTGGAGGTTTAGAATGGCCTAATAAACCATGAACAACTTTTTGGTCGATATAGGAACGTTTGTGGGTATGTCAAGAACGTTTGTGCACATGCGTCCGTGTGTTACACATATGTTTGTATGCATACATTTGTGTATTATACACATACGTTGGTACCTCGAGCAGAACGTCAATTTTTAGGTAATTAAGGCTTATAAGTGATTTTTTTACCTAGCTTTAAACTAATGGAATGATATTTTCTCATATTCAGAGGTTTGAGATCCGTTGGAAGACTATTTGGTTGATTCTTACGACACAAGTGAGTAAACTCACACATATACTTGTTATCATTTTCCGCATAGCATGACTATTTTTTATATATAAAATATGCACGTTTACAACTTTTATAAAATGTTCATTTACGCTTAAAACATGAACTCCATTTGTGAAACAATTGTGATTAACAAAAATAATGAAATGATGAATTGTAAAAGAGCATGCATATAAAAGACTTTGAATATTAAAGTGCATGGTATGACATGGTGCACTGTCTTGAGTGGAACAACAGCCATGGGCTTACCATTATTACAAGTTAACCCTACAGTCCAATTATTTATTATCGTACGTGTGCTTTGGATTCATTAATTAGAGATTTGTGACCAGTGCATCATTATTTGAGTGTGGTCACTGTTACAGCTTTGCTAGTCAATGTGGGCCACCTGAGGTCGGACTGCTAGTATAAGACCATATGTTTGTGCAATGTTTAGGGCATCAGAATTGTAATAAAAGTTTTTCAGGATGCACAAACCTTACTGAGAGATGGTTAATATCTCAGGTAGACCATATTGTTGACATATCACATATTCTCCATATATATATATATTGCATACCATGACATGTTTATACCAAAATTGAGATTATCAATGCATGTGCTTTATAAATTGAGTTCACAACGATAACTTGTATACTTTGTATATTACTGCTCACTAAGTCGTGGACTTACGCTTGTATCTTTTCCATTATAAGACATTGGCTATTTTATAGATACCATAGATGATGATGAATCATTCGAGGGATATTATCTAGATGGAGGGGATACTCATGATCATCTTTGAGGAGTTAGACCATGTGTGGTTGAGCAACATGTGGAAAGCTAGTAGGGAGTCTCGTCAGGACATAATAGCCATCGTCTACATGCTTTACCTTTTGAAGATTAGACCCTAATTGTTGTTAGAACTATGTTATGATCTGTTTAAACCAGTGTTTTGTGATAATCGGCCGTGTGCCATACTTTTGAGACAATTATGATTATGATGTTATGAGATGATGCTTTTATTTTGGTATATTCTTTTATGGTTCTCTAGTTGCTATCTCTATTTGTGTAAGAGACAAGTCTTTCTCTGTAAATGCTCTCTTTTATTTTGAAAGTGTATGATTCCTGAGTTTTAACCTAGGAGGGTTAAGGCTGGGAGGCTAATCACTAAGTCATTTACCAGTTAAATGATTTTGCTGGGGCGTTACAGACCCTGTGTGGTTGAGTAGGATGTGGAGAGCCGGAGAAGATTCCCGATGTGATATGATAGACATAGCCTACATGCTATATGTTTTGAAGGCTAAGCTTTGATTTTGATGATGATTTCTTGGAACTTGGGTTGTAACTTTTATGTTATTCTGATGACTAGTCTTTGATCATACTTTTGGAAATATCAGTATTTATGCTATATTAATGTTGTTTTTAGTTATTTTGGTATTCTTTTATTTGTGGGTATTAGTTGCTATCTCTATTTTTATAAGTGACAAGTCTTATACTATAAACTCTCACCTCTAAGAGTGTATAATTCTTAAGTTTTGACCTGGAGGAGGTTAAGATTAGGAGGTAAACCGCTAAGTCATTTACCAGTTAAATAATTTTGTTGGGGCGTTAAAAATAATTATTATGAATTTACAACAAAAAAAATTAAACAATCACGACATTTTATTTATATATGATTTGAATAAGTTAATTGAATAGCTCATGAACAACTCGAACTTGTTTGAAAAATAAATGAGTAGAACTTGAACAAATTATCTAGCTCAATGATAAGTTTAAATTTGGATCGTGTTTTAAAAAAAAATTAAATGAACCGAACATAAATAATTAATACTCAACTCAATTAAGTTTGATTACATCTCAAACCACAAAGGCAGACCAAACCCCATGCTCCATAATCTCACTCTCCATTCTTTTTTCTTTTTGGCTAATCTCACTCTCCATTCGTGTGCTTACATTTGTGGGGCCTCCATGAACTTGGAGAACTTTCTATCATTGATTAAATCTTACTATGTCTAAAAAAGCTCTAAGCATTTATATAACTTTTAAATGCTAAATTCGGACCTACCATGTACGCAATCATAAGGGGTTAAAATGATGACGCAAAGGGTTAAAACCTCTGATTATAACGCACCCACAATACGGAGAAAAATATTATTAGAAGTGTTTTCCCTTTATTGCAAATAGTGAAAAGCTTTTACCATAAGGTTCTCTTTCTCCTTCTCTTTTTTCTTTTTCTTTTTTTCGTTTCCCTAGATTACAGTGTTCAACTTATTACTTGTTCCTCCTTTTTTTTTTGTCAGCGTCGGATTCACGTCCATGCAGATGTGTATGAATTTCATTATGGGTTAAAAACGATGACAGAAATGGTTGGATACTTTGTAATGATCGATCGAGGACCCAAAAGAAGCATTATTGTCTTTTTTTCATCACGTTAATCAAAAACTTTTTACCGTAAAGCTAAATTTTATAATCTAGAAGATCGATATATGTGCTGTATATATATAACCAACAAATTGAAACCAACAAAAAAAAAAAAAGAAGAGAGGAATAAAGAGACTTTAAAAGTTAATTAGTCGCACATTTCAGCCAGAAATTTGTGTTCGATATATATTAAAATCATTGCCTTATTTTATTCTAATGAAATGGAGCACTTTTTCTTTGTTGATGAGCACTAAAATGGTGCACTCTCCATGTACAGAGACGGACAAAACGAGGGGGGCTGGGCCCCTTAACCCAAAAAAAAAGTTTATTTGAAAAAGTATTTTTTTATTCTTTAAATGTGTTAAAAATATATATATATTTAGAATATTTTTCACTTTATTAATAATAGTCTTCTTAATGAGTTACCAAGTTACGACACTATGTGAGAGGAATATAAGTTGATCTTTTGCTCTAATAAAAAAAGAAAAAGAAAAAGAAAAAGAAAAAAAGGAGCATTGCATCACCTAAGATTTTTAAATTGGTTTAGGAAAGATTATATGCGAGTATACAATATGATATTACAATGAGATACTTTTAACAACTCCCTTTGTATTTATCTTCTGAATCAATGAAAATCTCATCTTATAAAATAAATAAATAAATAAATAAATCCCTATTTAATAATTAATTCGATACTATATTAATTTATGCCCAGCTGCAATTTTTGTCTCTGTAGGCGGCTTGGGTAGTAAGTATTAGAGCATATAAAGGTGCGAACCAGAAAGGTGTGAAGGCCCTTATCTATTAAGAAGCACTAGCCGTTGAAAACGATATGCATGATTAGGTGGTTGCCATTACTAATAAAACAGCTTAACTGCCATTCTTGAGCCTAAAAGCAATAATTGGTGTGTTTTTTGTTTACTTTTCTTTTCTTTTCTTTTTTTCTTTTTTTTTTTTTCTTTTCCTATTTCTTTCTTTTATGGTAAAAGGATGGTTTTTTTGTTGTAAACATGCAACGTTGTTTTTATAGATTATAGTAATAATTCAGCTAGTCCTAGCCTCGGGGAGAGGCTTGGAACATTAGACTTTGGAACCACTCATAATTTTTTTTTTTTTCGTTATGATACAAGATTAAATTATTATTTATTTTAAAAATTTATATTTATAAAAAAAAATTAATTATTTGACCAATATTTTAACACTTAAAATTCTAATTTCACCTAGAACTTTTCAAAGGTAGCAGTATATAACAATTTTTGCAAATTTTACAGTATTAGGCTTTGTTTGTTGATGTGTTTTGGAGATATTTTTTCTTTTTAATTTTTTGTTTGAGAAAATGTTATAATGTTACTAAAGGTAAAGATTGTTTTTCTTTTAATGACTGTTTTTTGTTTAATTATTTTTTAATGTTTATGTTTTCATAAAAGAAAATGAAGACATAAAAAAAAATACAATAAATTTAACAAACAAAAGCCTAATTATTTAATGTTTAAAAAAAAAAAAAACTAATTGATAGAACACCTAAAATTACATAATGGTGATTCTTGTTTTCCACCTTATTTGCGTTCTCTTTAGGCTGGAGAGTGGGATGACATGATAAGAATGCCATTACTCGAAAGGATGAGTATTGGCATTATGGTTGCAAAATAAATAAATAATATGCTCATGAATATAATAATAATAATAATAATAATAATAACATGCTCATATAAGGATTTTTAAAAAAATAAATTAGCTATAATTTTTTTAAATTAGTTTAACAAAATAATATGTATTCATGTAAGAATCACGTATTTTTTTAAAAGTATGTTTTCTCACTTTTTTAAATAGCATTAATAAAAAAAATATATAATTCTTATATTCTTTAAAAAAATATCTTATTTTATTATACTAGTTTGTAGCTACTTCTGTCGGATTTATCATTTCAGCTTTATTATTTTATTAATTCAATATTTATCATAAATTTTAATATTTTAAAAATATTAAATATTGATATAACAAGAATCTAATGATTATATTTTAAAAATTTGATCAATAAATTAAGATTCTGCAATAAAAGAAAGGAATTGGTAGGAAAATCAAACCTCAACGTCAAACAACTATACATGACTCGTGGTGGAATTGTGGAGTCCTCCTCCAGTCGCGCTAACACAAAAACTTCTGCACGCGCCAACAAGACTGTCCCCGCATGTGATTTTTTTTTTTTTCTTTCACTGTGCCATCTTTCTACTCCACTACACAGAAAAGAACCCTAGTGGGAGTCTATAGAAGAAATCATTGGCTAATGTGCGCAGATCCATTTTCTTCTCACTCTCTCTGTCTTTTACTAAGCTGCAATCGGCGCATTTTAGCCTGACCTCCAAACTCTAAAATACCATTATCTTTCTTTGCATTTGATTTGCTGAACCTTTTCCTTTACCATTTCCACATATTCAATATTACCAATAATTAAGACAAATTGGCAGAGACAATGATTTTCTACCACTGAAGCAATCTCTAAGCCCCCCCCACAAGCTCTTTTCTCTCCTTTCCGTTCCGTTGAGCTCCTACTGATGTTATTTTGTTTTGCTGTGAAAAAAAACAGAGCTTGGTTTGGAGCAAAGAATTCAGATCTGAGGGAAGCGGAGGTTGTTTGGAAAAATGGAGACACCCAAATGTTTCTTTGGGTTTCTTGGTCCCTCCCTCTTTGACTTACCATAAAAACCCACAGCATCAACTTTCTTGCTTTCTCTTTCTTTTTGGTTTTCCTTTATAAGTATTTCTCTGTGTTTGAGGTTTCTGGGAAGCTGTGGTGGTTGAGTCTCCTGCATTGTAATCGGGGTTTTATTACTTTAGACTTTGGAGACCACCAAAAGAGCAAAGAGCTTTCTGGGTTTTCTTCAACTTCTAGTGGGAAAATGCTGACGATTGGGATTGGGAGCCCTACCACCAGTGTCCGTACCAACACTAGTTGCAATGCGTTGCTCAGGGAGCTTCAGGTCTGTTATCTTTTCTCTTCTTTTTTTTCTTTTCTTCTTGCTTTCTCTCTCTTCTTTTTCTCGTTTCTGTGTTCTCCTTTTCTTTTCTCTTCTTTTTTCGTTTTATAAAATTACAAAATTTTACTTGTGTTTTGGTTTCTGGTTGTTTTCAAAGGACCGGTCTTCTTGTTCTTCTACTTGTTGTTGGAGATACACTTTTCAGTGATGGGGTTTTCAGCGACTGTGTTTGCTTTGCTCTGTCTAAAAGGAAAGCATTGATTGTTTCTTTTTTTTGTAATGTAATAATGGGTCTAGTGGAGCTATGAATTAGGGTCTCCTTGCCTCTTTAAAATTAGTAGGCGAAACAGGGCTTGTCTCTGTACTTCTAAATTAACTATTCTGTAAGCTACAGTTTTGGAATCCCTTTTCTTTTGGTGGGCAACTATTAAGAGTTTATCATATGGTTTTTATGTAACCCGTATTATAATGTGCAACACCCGGGACAAAAAAATGTCAATAGAAATTAGGAATTTGAAGAAAGTGAAATAAATTAAATCAATTAATTATACATTTCCGTGCCGTAAAGAACTAAGAACATCCTGACAAGCGTGTGATAGTAAGTAGAGACTTAAGGTTTAAAAGTGAAAGGCAATTCAGGGGGAGAAGGGTAATCACGAATAAGGGAAAGAAAATTCTAGTTGGCCCAAAGAAAACAAGTATTTCTTAAAAACGGCAAGAAATAACTTAAAATAGGGATTTGGAGGGGATAACAGTGGATTTTGGGCCTGAAAACGGCACTCACAAAGTATAGATGGGTGGCCACGACATGCACGCCGAAAAGAGCTTTTCGGATTGGAGTCATATGCGCGATTCTCGTGGTGAAAGTTACACCTAATTTACTGCCATGTACACAGTATTGTCCAATTAAGCATTGGGTCAATTAAGGGCCAAAACCTAAGTTGAAAAACTTAAAAAAATTTCAGAACAAAAGTGTTTCCTTCGAAAGGAAGGCAGTCCTGTTCAAAGAAGACACAGCCCCACATGGCAATTACTGGCGAGTGCTGGAAAACAAACGATTGCAATCAAATTTAAGTTGACCCCATTCAAACGGAAGAATGTGTTGTTCGAATGGTATAGCATCTCCACGTGTCAATCATTGTGCCGGATAGGTGAAACATAGTGTGATTTGACACGAGTTTAATGTCTTTGACATGCGCTGTTTGAACGAGCTAATGTGCCGTTTGAACGGAACAACATCTCCACGTGTCAAAACGTGTGCGGTGTGACATGACACTGACTTGACGCGAATTTATTGCATCTGACACAGTGTCGTTCGAATGCGATTGCATAGCATCGAAAAAAATTTCCTTTTTAAAGGAACCCGAGCTGAAGTTTTTCCTTCAATCTTTCTGCCAGACGAGAGGAGTGAGATTAGGGTGGTTTTTAGAGTAGTTCTTGGGTGTTCTGGAGGGAGAAGAAGAGAGAGAAAGTGAGAGGAGTGTTCAAGAGGAAAGCTTGAAGAGAAGCTCAAAGTTATAATTTTCTTACACCTTCTTTCTCTCATTTCTCATTTCGATTCATAGATTGTGCATTTGTTGGTTGATGAAATTGAGAAAATCTTGTTAAGCTTGCATTAGGAGCTTTGGTGCTTTAAATTTTGAAGCTTTAAAGTCAAGACTATGTGTTTTGGGAAGTATTCAGTGTTTTAGGATTTGTTTGATGTTGTGAAATATTTGGTGTTGTGTTGTGATGTAAAATTTGAAATTTTGTAGTTGTGTTGATCAAAAGGAAGTATTGTGGTTGTTGTTGTAATGTTTGGGAAATGATTTGGAGAAAGTGAGAAAAGTATGGGAAACTGGGGTTTTCACAAAAAGGAAGGATTTTAACGTAAAAATTGGTGTTTTGAGATGCAAGTTTGGTTGTATAGGGTTAGGTGGAGTGAAAGAAGGATTTGGAAGTGTTAGAAATTGGTTTGAGTAGGTTTTTCATGTTGAGGTGCAGTTTCTCCGTTTGAACGCCTATTTTGAACGGCACAAGTGGCATTTGGACGAGGTCGTAGCAGAGAGCCTTGGGCGAAGCTGCGTTCAAACTGCATTCGAACAAGCTAGTTCTAGAGGGCCCTGTTCACAATTGTGTTTGCAGTCCGTTCATATGGGACTGTCCAGATTTGAAAAGTAGGGGTTTTTCAAGGGAAAAGTGTTGTTTAAGGTTTGAGATAAGTTTTAGGGTTTTTAGACAAAAGTAAGTCCTAACGAGTAAACATAATTTGATGCTGACGGACACGTGATATTGTAGAACGAGTAGGCAAAGGTTCTAGCAAAAGTAGTAAGTAAAGCTTCCCACCAAAAGCATAACTGATTTTATCATGAACTGGTATTACTATGTACATGCATAGTGTTACTTGTGATTATGAGCCCCGCATTTTAAGTGTTTTATATATGCCATTGTATGATTACACTGTGCTTTACACGATTTACAAGAAAATGAATTTAAAGAAAAGTTTTCAAAGAAAGTATGAGTATTAGAAATGAAATGGAAAAACTAGTTTTAAAGAATAAAGTTTAAAGAGAAATGAAATGGAAACACTAGTCTTATAAAGAATAAAGTTTTTTGAGAAACGAGAATTTTAATGACCCAATGTTGAGTAGGGGAGTACGCTTAACACTTGACGACCCAGTATTAAGTGGAAGAGTACACTTAACGATCTAGTGTTAAGTGGGGGAGTACGCATGATGGCCTAGTGTTAAATGCGGGAGTATGCTTAAGGACCCAATGTTAGGTAGGAGAATACACCTAATGACCTAATGTTAAGTGCAAGAGTATGCTTAACAACCCAGTGTTGAGTGGGAGAATATACTTGATGACCTAGTGTTAAGTGAGGAAGTTTGCTTAACAAAACTATAAATTAAACTATTAGGTAAAGTAAAAAATATGTTTTGCAGATTATGAATATGTATTGTACCCTGAGCATGTTTTGATTTAAATGTTGTTTCACATTATTATCTTCTAGCAAATGATTTGAAAATGTATACTATGATATGATATCAAAAAAAGGAAAATGTTAAAGATTTCCAGTTTTAGTATCTACTATGAAAGAAAAGTCTCTATCTCATTTTTACATTAAGAAAAGAGTTTTACACTAACGTTTCCGTAAAAGTGCATTGTCGCTATAGTTTTCAAAAACCTTGCATATGTTGTGAAAGAAAGGTTTGCTTTGATTTTGAGAAACATTTGTATTTTAAATGACTTGACAAAAAAGAGAGATGTTTTAAAGAAAATATTGGCTCACGTCATACACGCAATATTGGTTGAAGATATTTGTTTACTGAGCCATAGACTTACATTTTTCACATTTAAAATTATGTAATTTACAGATATAGCTGCAGCGGGCAAGGAGAAGCCCGATAGTGATCTAGACTACTACTCCTAGGGTTTGGGGAAAGTTTAGCTTTTAAGGCACGCTAGATTTGGTGGAAGATCAGCCAGGTCTGGGGTTTAGTCGTTAGCGGTGCCATTTTTGAGTTGTGCAGAGTAACAATTGTTTAATGATCGGTATGATGTACTTAATGATTGTATATAGAACAAGTGTTTAAATTGTAAATGAATGAAGTTATGTTTATGTTAGAGCTCTTGTGTTATATTTACGGTTTCTAAAATAAGTCGTGGTTTCAAAAAAATTATACATGGCAAATTCTGCTGCGTATTTATGGTAATAGTAGTAGCGCCACACGGATTATGCGAAATCACCACATTTACGTTTGGCAGGGCATTACATAATGCGTTTACATGGGCTTTGTTTTGTTCAAATGAGTTACTCCACTTTCTTAAATGTTTCTTCAACAAAGTTCATCTTTGGATCATGCCAATTTCGCTGGAGTCTCTGTTTTTGTACATATTTTGTGGTTTCTTTTGTGGGATTTGGGGTGGGAATTGGGATAGATTTGGGTTGGGGATGGTTTGAATTAACTGGGTCTTTCTTTAGTAATCTCTTTAACAGTTGGATTGTTTTATTATCTCCATTTTGATGGATTTTGTTGCCTTCATATCTCTTAGAGGAATGGCCGATAAATGAAATTTCTTTTGTGTGGTTTATGAAATACTTTTGTAACAAATTTGCTCTTCCCTCATATCAATGTTTAATGTTTTCCTCTTTTTTATTTTTAAGAATAATTTTCTTTCCCACTTGTACTTTCTGTCAACTTGATGTAAATTTTTACTTAGGTGTGGGGTAGGTGGGTGTTGTGGTTTTGGGTTGAATTAAATTGTTGTTCCAATTCACCTTAATTTACTATAAATTTCTTGTTTCCCGTCTCAGTTTGCTTCTGTTCAAGTGTTGAGTTAATTTTGATTGAGTTCGTTCACAAGGGAGTTTGATTGTTTAGGTCTTGGATTACATTTGATTGGTGCCTTTCAATTTAGTTAGTCTATAGACAATTTTTACATCCCATCTACTTGTAAGCTATTCAATCTCTCTTTTTTGAAAGAGAAGTAACACTGTTCACATATCAAAGTTCCTTAAACTGGTTTTGCTACTGTTATGAGAGCAGCAAATATGGAATGACATTGGCGAGAGTGAAGCTGACAAAGACCACATGCTATTGGAGTTGGAGAGAGAATGCTTGGAAGTCTACCGGAGAAAGGTTGAGGAGGCTGCCAATGTAAAAGCGCGCCTCCATCAGTCTGTTGCAGCCAAAGAAGCTGAGCTTGCGACACTCGTGGCTGCTCTTGGGGAACTAAATCTTCATTCACCGGTATGATAATCATGTTTCATCCATGCATTCTGCTGATTGTGCTTTTTTTTCTTTTTACAATTTTAGCCTTAGCCTTTTTCTGCTTTTGAAAATGTAAGTAGATCAGAGGAGTTAAGCTCTGAATATTTTCTTCCCCTTTTTAACCTGTACCATTTTACTGTGATTACGGAGAGGTGAAGTACTGATCCCCTGGTTTAGGCTATCTCTCATGGGGAGCAAGACTGTTTTTCTTTGTGGTTATAATGCTCTTGTTTATGAGAGACTGTTTGCAGCCTAGAGAACATGGCTCCTAAATTATATTGGTGATAAAGATACGTAACTACGCCTTATTTGATTAAATACACAACTTTTCCCATATGTTTGTTGATGGTCTCATTCCTGAATTTCTGTGGACAGTGAAAGTATTGAGTATGAAACAATAGAACTACACCTATTTATGAAAGTTTTAGTAATGGCATTGAGAATTTTAGCAACGTGGCTGAGACTAATTGAAAATCTTTTAGCATATATATGTTGGTGTCCTCAGGATAGTAGTAATGGGGTTGACTATGAGTTGATTTTGGGATTAAAGCTAGAGCTGTGCTATGAGTTTGAATATGGTGCAATGTGTCTAGTTCTAGCTTATATCTTCTTAAAACTGGTTGCTAAATTTCACAAGTCCCTTTGTATGGTGATAATTTCTTCTTTTTTTTTTTTTTTTTTTTTTTGTGGCTAATTTCACAGAAAGAATATGCATCATTCTTGTTAAAATGTTCAAGAACCGAATGTCTGAACACCCCCCCCCCCCCCATCTTTTTCAATCATACAATTATATTCCTCTTCTTTACTGTGACCTAGTTTGTATCTTAGGGTTTGAGGCTTTCCTTCTGATACACTTCCTGGGATTCCATTAGAGATTTGGATATGTTTTCAAATAAAATACCAATTTTCAAATAGTAGACATGTTTAAGAAGTATCCGACATTTATTAGGGAGTATCCAAGTAGTATTCTCCAATACGGCTGGGAACAGATTTGAGTCCTTGATGAATTTTCACTACAAGTTCATAGTGCGATTCATTCAAAACAAAGTATACCAATTATGTAGGTGCTCTTTATTTGGAATTGGTGGTGCTCTTTATTCCTTCCACAAAGAAGGGAGAAAAGAAAAAGGAAACAAAACAATACCAACGCACAAACAAGAAATAAAAGAACTTAAAGAGAATTTCTATAAAGAAAATTGCATTTGCTGATGGGATGATTTCATGCTTTATATCTGCAGTTACCAATTCAAGCGGTATATTAGGTAACTTTCCTAGAATCTATGTACATGATGTATGATGAAGTACATAGAGACACCATCCTGGTCATTCAATACTTCTCTCCTCCTGGTTCCTTTTTTTTTGTTTGTGTTTTTTTAATTTTTCTTCCTCTGACTCACTTAGAGACAACACTGCCTGTAATTGGCTTTTAAAACTGTTAACATAATTTTTTGTGGACAATTTCCTCACTAGCAAATAAGCAATGCGAAATATTGTAAATTCTACTATTTTTCTTTCTTTTAAAGAGGGAAACGTATTGCTAATAGGTTATCCCACTTGTGCCTACACCTTTTGCTATGACCACGCCACAACTATAAAAATTGGCAACAAAGATATGAACTGATAAAGTATTTCTTTTTCTTTTTCTTTGTAAAAACATACAAATGGCGCTTTTTAGTTGAATCCACATCCTGTCCTTCTGTTGCTTTAAGTTCTAATTGTCTATAATTACTTTTAGATATGTTTTCAAACGTTTTGATGCTTTTTATTTATTTGTTTTTATGAAACCTAAGATTAAAATAATTATATCTAAAACTTTTAATCATATCTAAAACTATATCCTCGTCATATCGATTCCTGGTTTTTAAGAATTCTCATAGACAATCTCATGGTGCATGTACAGATTCAGACAGAGAAGAGGTCAGCATCCTTGAAAGAAAAACTTGCATCTGTCACACCAATGGTAGAAGACCTGAAAATGAAGAAAGAGGAGCGAATGAAGCAATTTGCAGATACAAAGGCACAAATTGAAAAGATCAGTGGGGAGATTTCTGGATACAGCCTTGTCAACAATGTGATGATCAGTTCATTAACGCTGGATGAACAGGACTTCTCATTAAGAAAGCTCACTGAATATCAAACACATCTCCGCACTCTTCAAAAGGAGAAGGTATCTAGATACTTTTATGAAATGGATCTTGAAATTCCTTGTGGTTGCTTGCATCATGATTTGGATTGCCGTCAGTCAAACTAATCCTTGGGGTATTAAAAGTATCTTAAAGATCCATGGGGTAAGTTGTCTATCCAAAATGGTCCTTGTTGTCAACCATTGGATGAAAACGTTAGAGATTCACATGTGGATCCATGTCACAGCCAATCTCTGACTGACACGCGGCATAATTGATGACTCAGCTCGATGTAAAATTATAGTTTTATCCTCAAACTAAAATAAAATAAAAAATTAAATTAAAAAAAAGAAAAGGGAGACCCCTCACTAGATGACGGGCGGCAGACCGACCGCCCCTCACTTGGTGAGTGGTAGCCTCTCTCCTCACTCTAGGAGATGGCTAACCGCCCTTCACCTGGTAAGGGCGGCTGACCGCCCCCTCACCAGGGCAGCTGGCCACCCCTCACCCGGCAGCCTCTCACATGGTGAGGGGCAACCCTTTTTTATTAATTTTAATTTTATTTATTTTTGTTTATTTAACTTAAACTGTAATTTTTTATGAGGCTGAATTATTAGTTATGCCACGTTTCAATTGGCAATCGGTGGTTATGTGGAACCACGTGTGCATCAATGGTTTCTGTATAAGCAGAGACTATTTTGGACAGATGGCTTACCTCTTATTTTTAAGATACTTTTGATACTCAAGATATCAGTTTGGTACTACTACAAATCTCAGGGACTAAATAAGTAATTTTCCCAATAATTTATAAAATAATGTGCAATTAAAATTTAGATGGTTCTTGATTTTTGAGACGCTCAAGATTGCGGTATTACCTCTTATATGCCTGGTTAGAAGATTTTCTGCATGTTTAATGTTTTGGGCTGATGCGTATATACTTTTCCATCCTCTTAATCATATTTGATGATTTGATGTTTATGAGCATACCCATTTCTTTCTGCAGTCTGACCGCCTTCATAAGGTTTTGGAATATGTGAATGAGGTACATTCTCTGTGTGGCATGCTTGGCTTGGATTTTGGGCAGACTGTGAGTGATGTGCATCCAAGCTTGCATGGGACAAGCATGGAACAGTCCACAAATATCAGCAATGGCACATTGGAAGGTTTAGAACAGGCCATTGTCAAGTTGAAAATAGAAAGAAAAGCTCGAATCTTGAAGGTAATGCAGATCATAACCCCATCATTGTTAATTTTGCCTTTGCATTTAAATTGAAAAACTTGCTTGGAAATGCAGCTAAAAGATATTGTTGCGTCCCTGTTTGAACTTTGGAATTTGATGGACTCCCCGAAGGAAGAGAAAAATAACTTTTCAAGGATTACTTCCATTCTTAGATCATCAGACACAGAAATTACAGAACTTGGTGTTCTTTCAACAGAGACTATTGAACAGGTCCAAAAGCACTCTGAATTTTCTTTTCTTTATTAACTTTTTGATTCTTGAAAATAAATTCTCAAGTTTTGCTCCGATCTCTTACAGGCATCAGCAGAAGTGGAGAGGCTCACTAAATTGAAAGCAAGCAGAATGAAGGAACTTGTTATGAAGAAGAGGTCAGAATTGGAGGAGATATGTGGAATGACTCATATTGAACCTGATTCAAGTACTGCTGCTGAGAAATCCAGTGCACTGATAGATTCTGGTAAGAAATCTTATTTCCTGCCATAATTTTTTGTGTGTGAATTTTTTTTTATTTGCTTGGACATACAATGGTAACATACGAACCTTGCTCTGTTTGTTCAGGTCTTGTGGATCCTTCTGAACTTCTGGCGAATATTGAAGAACAGATTTTCAAAGCAAAAGAGGAAGCTGTGGGCCGAAAAGAAATAATGGATAGGATAGACCGATGGCTTTCTGCCTGTGAAGAGGAAAATTGGCTTGAGGACTACAATCAGGTAAGCTGGAACTTTATTCTTTGAGTGTTTTCTTGTGCTTGATTTGGAAAAGAATTAAGATTAGGGAATTGGATGACTTCTTTTCTTCCCTTAATTGTTGTCTTCTTCTTCTTCCTCATATTGCGCATCTTGCTTTTGTTTTTGGACATAGCTTATAAGTTAATATTTTCACTCAAATGGACTGACGTGATTTACAAGCAATAGCTATTAATGGAGTTTCACGGAAGCAGGACTCTTTACCTAGAGCATTTTGTTGAATTACAGGATGAGAACCGGTACAATGCAGGGAGGGGTGCTCACATTAATCTTAAACGAGCAGAACGAGCTCGAGTGACTGTAAGCAAAATTCCAGGTATTGTGTTCTTTAGTGATGCAACCCCTTTTATGTTGCTGCACTATATTTTGGAGCTAACCACGTAAATTTTCCAGCAATTGTTGACAATCTGATACACAAAACGCTAGCCTGGGAAGATGAAAAAAAGATGTTATTTCTTTATGATGGGGTGAGTTCCAAAACGTAATATGAGCTTTTTTGGATGTGCTTTCTCAGTGACGATAGTTCTCTCTAAACTTGTATGTCAACTTTATTTTCAGGTACGGTTGGTATCAATACTGGAGGAGTACAAACTAACCAGACAACAGAAAGAAGAGGAGAAGAAGAAACACAGGGTAACTCAACTTTCATTGTTATATATGCATCATTCTGAAATTCTGTTGTGTTCGTTGGTCATGTAAATTACAAAACAAGATGATGTAAATTACAAAACAAGATGATTGCTCTTTTCTTGCAATGTTGAGATGCCTTGTTCTATTTGGTTTCAATTGGAAGATGTCAACTAACAGAGATAAAATGAACTAGATTCTTGTCTAATGCTTTGAGATAGCGTGGTATATTTATTGTATGCTTCCAGATGGTCCTGTATTGAGTTTTTCTGAGCTTTTTGTAGATGATAGTAGACATTTTGATTTTTGCATTTTAGGACCAGAAGAAGCTGCATGATCTGCTCCTCACTGAGAAGGAATCCATTTATGGATCTAAACCTAGTCCGAGAAAAAGCAACAGCTTTAGGAAGCCGAATGGTTATCGTGCAAATGGAAATGGATCCATGACTCCAACACCTCGTCGTAACTCCGTTGGAAGTGGAACTCCAGAGCTACTCACCCCTAGATCCTACTCTGGGCGCCAAAATGGATATTTCAAGGAAATGAGAAGGTTGTCTACCGCACCACTGAACTTTGTGGCCATATCAAAAGAAGACACAATGTCTTATGCATCTGTTTATGGCTCTGAGTTGGGCTCTCCTCCTCGGTTAAATTGAAACAATGGAAATTGGTACGTTTTGCCTACTGTTGACCACTGTTTGTGTTGTTTTATTGCTGTGCTTTCAATCCTTTGCATCGGAACCTGGGAGAAAAATGCTTGTCAATAAAAAACACGCAGACACACAATCGCATGTGCATATGATAAAACTTTATTTTTGTGGTCTCCAGAATATAATGACTGGCTATATTGAGAACCTTAATTAATTTATTTTTTCTTCCACTTTGATGATTGGATTTGATTTTGACAATATAGTTGTGCAGGATCAGGCTACCGTCTACATGTTTGATGACCGTACACTCAGTTAAAGCCAATGTAAACCTTGTGAATATGAAAGGGATTGTACACTAGTTTGTGCTTTTGATTTGTTAGTAGTAGTTGGCAATAGTAACTGAAAATTGAGGATGTGAATTTGGATGTCATCTGCTTTGAAGAATATCAACTTCCGGAAAGAATGGTGAAACTGTTAGATAGTTGTATGCAATTACTTGTTAACTTGAAGCCTTGTTCTCCAAAATAGGGGAAACTAATATTGGAGTTGTTATAGTAGCGCTGACAGTGTATTTTGTGGATTATGCTTTTGTGTTTTGTGCACCCATGTATATACGTATTTCAGTGTGACGTCCACCATTTATTTAGGAACCTTGATTTCTTTGGTTATGCATTTTTTGGGATGTTGTGATTTTGTAGCCTACAAAAAATGGATGTCTTCCATCTGCTACCGTTTATTCTGTTTATGTTCACAAAATTTGACCTGCAGCTGGTGCTTCTATCAAACTACATGTAATTTAACTACTTTTGTTTCATTTTTGAACAATTGGAAGTGATAATATGAAGAGGTGTTACAAATCATTTATCGGAGCAATAGACAGCAAACTTAAAATCGACCGAACCTAGGATTTATGCTTCTACTGACCTCTGGATCTTTCACCTTTTCCCAGTCCGAGAGGTTTACTCTAAATTTGCATCTTCAAATGCAAAGTCGTTCTCCTAACATTCCTTCCCTCTGGACTGGATAAATGTAAAATTGCGCAAACAATCTTGGATGAATATAAAAGTCACTCTTAGCTCACATGTTGGACCGTAAAGGAATCGAGCCGTTTGGACAGAATTTTTAATTAAACTGAGTTGGAGAAATATCTTTTTACTTAATTTATAAAAATAACATGTGTTTTTTTTTTTTTAATTGCATGTAAGATGCACGTATCGTTTTAATAAAAAAAATTTCAACTCTGTTCCTACTATTAAAAAAATGTGTTTTTTATATGTTAAAGAGCATGTTATTTTTATAGATTGGAATGTATGAACTTCTTTTAACCTAATTTAGTGAAAAACTTGGTTCATTCATGAATAGTTTGGGCTTGTCTCGAATATAAAAGTCATTTTAATTAATTTTCCAAGCCAATTAATTATGGCATTTAATGTCAGCAATGCCACTTTTACACTCTTTTATAATCTTTGATAAATGTAAAAGTCACTTTTAGCTCACATGTAAAACTGTAAACGAATAGAGCTATTCATGAATAGTTTGAGCTTGTCTCGAATATGCTCGACCTGAATTTGATTTATTTAATAAATGAGTCAAGTTTGAACATTCAACTAGGCTTGATTTTTAAACAAGCCGAACACTTGAAAGCTTAGTTTGGCTCAACTTAGGCTCGTGAATCGAGCTTATATAAGCTCGACTTGACTCATATATTTGCTGAGAAATATTACTGGAGTCTGGGCTTAGATGTCCTTGAGACTAATGATAAGGAGTAGCATGGGGAGTATGTGAGGACAAAGGAAGGAGAGGTATAATGACTTAAGGAACAAGTCAATGGTATGTGAGTATGGCTTTTGAGGAAATGAGGTAAGTAGTCTGTCACTTGGATTCTAGAGCGTTACTGAGGTCAGAGGCAGTTTGTAGATCATTTAGCTCTAGATTAGGATTTATTGGTATAAACTATATCGGCAGGTGTTAGGTGAGTAACATCTTGGTATGCGGGCAAGGTAATACTCTAGGTTAGAAAATTCAACATAGGATTTCATATGATCATAGTGTGAGATCAGGAGGTTCTAATGAGTGAGGTAAAAAAGGAAATCTTAGGCTTCGATATTAATGGGAGAAAAACATGAGACGGGAGTTTGCCTAGTCTATAGAGAAGTGCTTTACATGTCAACAAAGGACAGGGGGGACCCTAGAAACCTTCAAGACTCCCCTCCAACCACTTCATGCGCGAGAATGAGGTGGGAGCAAGTCTTCATGAATGTAGTCGTGGGATTATCTAGAGCATCGTCAAGGTTGGATGCCTCTTTGTGTATTGGTTGACAGGCTTACTATGATTGCCCACTTTACCACACTCAAGGAAAAGGACTCGATGTGGGAGCTAGTTAAGCCTTTAACGCCCAACACGGATCCTTGAAATTTTCACACTCTACGTACGTACACTGCTCATACAGACTTGGTAATTGTTGACATATTGTTTTTTTCGAAAATACCCCTCGAGAGTCTCTTTTGAAAAAAAACTGAATACCCCCATTTCAAGGCTTCGTTTTTTTTCTTCTTTTTTCCTGTGCTTCTTTTCCTTTCCCTTGCGTCTACATAAACTGAAGCCTGCACTTCAAAAGAAAAAAGAAAACTCTCTGCAGAAGCAATATCACCGTGCGAATTGCCAGTCTATTTTTACCCAAATGATTTGTCTAACGTCTTCGTGCGAATCTTTCAAAGCTGTATTTTCCACACTGATGATTTGAACGTTACTTGAACGGAGCTACAGTGTATCTCAGTCTATTTTCTCTTATAAAGAGGACGACCATGAGAAAAAAATCAAGGAAACTCAATGCCACCTCTAGCAACAAGCTTCGTGAATCCATTCAAACAGTATGGATGAAAAGAACCGATCGAGTACCCACACGATCACAAATACATGTAAGAAATTCTACATTTTTTCTAAATAATTTTTTTTTTTTTTTTTTTAAAAAAAAGGGTGGGGTGGGGTGGTCAACTAAGCCACCAGTCCGCCACCCCTAAACCCAATCAGGGGTGGCTCGCAAGCCACCCCTGCAACCTTAGGGGATGGCTCGTGAGCCACCCTGAAACCCAGTCGGGGGTGGATCACGAGCCACCCCCAAGGTTGCAGGGGTGACCACTGTAACGCCCAAGAATTTTAATTAGAAATTAAAAATCATCTTAAAAGTCAAGAGTAAAAAAGTAATTAAAAGTAAAAGAAATAAACACTTCGAAAATAGCTTAAAAAGTGAAAAATTGCCTTGCACATTTGGGCGGTAGTGTTATCATCCAAACGGTTGTCGCCCAGTATGGATCATCTGCAGCCCCGTCTGCAATGGTCCGGACAAACCCAACTACTGTTCAGTCAATAGCGTTCGCCCGCAGCGTTGTCCGAAGGGTCGTCTGAACTGACTCATCCAGTGAGCCTCGTCCACAAGTCGTTTGCAATGTCGTCGGACGGTCCTCTGCCACTGTTCACTCAGTAGCGACCGTCTGCACCTTGTCCGCAGCATGGTGTTTGAATCATGTGCATTGTCGTCCAAACGGATCATTTAATGGTCCAAACAGTGACACTGTTCATCCAACTATTAATAGCTGGGACGCGATTTCAGCTCATTTTTCGATTTATTTTTCTCTTTTCCCGCGGTTTTCTCTCTTCTCTCTCATAGGGTTTATATCTAAACCTTGGGTATTGATCTTGGAAAGCCTCCAAACACATTTCTAACACTGGAATCAAGATTTTTGGCGTTGAAAACCTACTTCCATCGATCGATTCGAGGTAAAATTCTTGAAATCCTAACTTTTTAATACTTAAGTTATTTTCTCGAATTATGGCTTATGAATGGTTGTTTATTTAGGATTCTTGTTGGGTCTTACTCTACACTCTTCAAGTTGAAGTTCTGTGGTGCACAACTTCAAATTCTTCAAGTTTTGAGGTAAATGTTTAAGACCCTAGATTTTTCCATAGTAAGTATTATAGAGTTCTATGACGTCTAACCCTAGTATTTCACTATGGGTTAATTATATAGGTTGTGTAAATGCTATTTGGAACCCTAGAATTCTATGGCTTATTTATGACCACATTAATACTTGTGTTTTCAAGTATTATGGTTATTGGGTTTTGAGAATTAGAGTGTATAGCTATTAATGTTTTAGCAATGTGTATATGCAGCGGACATTGCTTGGACATTAGTTTAGAGGTCAATTCAACAAGCAGAATTAATAAGTATTTATACTTACAGAGAGTGATACACACCTTAAAGTGTTTTATGTTTCGCTTTCAATGTTTAGCAAATGTTGTACTTGCTAAACAAAATAAATATTTTAAGAGATTTTGAAGAAACAATATAATGGTTTAAAAGACGAACCGATGATATTTTATGTTAACATGTGAATTGTACTTTTACTTATCTTCTTGAGATTTATGATGATTTGATGAGTGATTGATGATGAGTTTTGATAATGTATTTAGGTTTTATGATTATGGCGAAATTTGTTGAGATGTTGAGTCTTATGATACTTTACTTATTTTGATATTGAGAAAAAGACTATGGTAGATATTGATGCATGTTATTTAAGAGCATATGTATGAAGAGTATAAAAGTGTATGTAAACCCGTGACACAAGGAATGTAAAAGGAAAGCTAGACATAAGAGTAATTGATGGTAGCCTGGTGAGGGCTATAGTTACGGCTAGCATAAGACCTGCCCATGGGTCATCACATAAAAACACAATATGAGTAGTGTTGTTGGCGATTGGGTCCAATGACGCAAAATAAGATGTCTTGAAACAGAGTCATCAGATACCAGAGTTACAGAGCATTGCATGATGAACATGATGATTTTATGATTAATTTATGAGATGTTTATATGATGATTTATGTTTTATTGATCATAGACGTATTAGTATGCATATGAGGTTTAATGGGAAAGCATATATGTATATTCTTACGGCTAACTGCATATGGATTTATGTTTTATTGCTTAGATATGCTTATATGCTTGTGTTTTCACCCATAGGGGGAGGAATACTTGTATATGGATGTAGATAAGTTATATGATATATTTATAACATAGTTGAGCATGTATATGTATTAGTACAGGTGAGAGACTGAAACGTACATGTATGTACCCAGCTATTATACTATTTCAGATGTTTCATAACTACATGTGTTTATTTCATCAGCTGCCTTATGTTTCAAAATAAATGTCATATTTGTAGTAGCTGTTATTGTAAACTCATGTAAAATAACACTTTGTTCTTTACGAAAACTCAGTGAATTTTATTCATTGAGACTGTTGACTCACTCATTCTCTTTTCCAACTATGTAATCATAGATAATCTCTATGGTTACATAGATATTGGTGCAGGTACTGAAAGCTTAAACGATGATCCTATAGCCTACTATCTCGACTATTACGACTGACGTTGTGGGACTTTGATGTTTTTGTATAGACTTGTTAAATGTTTATTCTTTTATACAGGGTTGTGTTGTATTCACAAACTGTATTTTGTATATATGGCTTGTGTCGCATGTGACACCTATGTATAGCCATTATTTTGTATATTCACATTGTAAACTCTTAATCATTAGTGTTTTTAATTGTCAGCTCTATATGTTTTGATTACTCCCTTGGTTTATAAATGCTTCCGCTTAATTTATATTTGATGTAATATGTGACTCTGATGTAATAGGTGACTCTGATGTAATAGGTGTATTTTCATGATACGTTGTCAGATATATATATATATTTTCATGATACGTTGTCAGATAATAGGTGTTTTCTAACTGCTAGTATAAAATAGTATGTTTGTGCAATGTCTGGGGCACCAGAGTTGTACCAAAAGTCTTTTGAGACATGTAAACTTTGCTGAAAAAGGGTAATAACTCAGGTAGACCATATTATTAACATATCACATGCTCTTGAATATATTATGTATTATAAATATACTGAATTTTCATGACATGTTTATAATATGAACTGAGAATAATAATGCTTGTGGTTTATAAATTGAGTTCACAAATGATAACCTGTATAATATGTAGATTATTATTCACTAAGTCGTGGACTTGTATTTTTTTCACCTATGATCTTATGCAACTTGATAAAAGATCTAGACTATGATAGTTTATGCGAGCCACTTTGTTCGATTGGAGGATGTCCTCTGGATAATATTTGAGGTACTAGAACCAGTTTGGCTTGGTAGGATGTGGTACGTTGATGGAGACCTCTACAATGAGATGATAAATCTGATCTATGAGTTCTATGTTGCACAGGAGGATCAATAATTTTGTTGTTGATATTATGTAAGTTTTAGATTATAATCTTTGTTATTTTGATGATTAGTCCTTTGATCATACTTTAGAAACATCAGTACTTATATTATTTATAATATTATGGTTATGTTTTCTGTTATTATGGTATTATTTTATTGTGAATATTAGTTGCTATCTCTATTATTTATAAATGACAAGTTTTCCGTTGTAGACTCCAATTCCTTGAGAGTGTATGATCCTAGAGGGGTTAAGGCTAGAAGGCGTACCGCTAAGTCATTTATCAGTTAATGATTTTGCCGGGGCGTTACAGTTGGCCACCTACTGAAACTCAATGTTATTGTTTTTTTTTTTTTGGAAAATGTTGTCAATTCTTTATGTAATAACTATTCCTCTTTGTAAAAGAATAATTATTTCCACGGAATCATAATTTCTAGGAATAAGCCATTACCAAATAAAAGAATGGCTATCAATTACCCGGTAATCTTCCTTATCCCTAATTGTTAAAACTAAAAAATATAAAATCACTTAAAAATATATAGGACATAAATTTTTACAAATTAATTTGTAAAAATTTTTATAAATTAATTTTAAAAGTGACATGTGTTCTTACATGTGAAAAATACATATTTTTTTTAATAATTTATGCTTCTCATAAGAAAAGTATATGTTTCTCACAATGCAGAGACACATATATATTTTATAGACTATATTGAAAGAATTTCCTCCGATCTAATATATATATATATATAATTTACTGAATTACAAAAAGTGGTGGTTAAAAACTCTCTATGTAGTAAGTAAAATTAAAAGAATAGGAAAAACAAAAAACAAAAAAGGTAAATTAAAAATAAATCCTTGCACTCAACTTCCATTTGAAATTTAGACAAAAACCTCGTACAGCTAGGTTAGCATCAATAACATTGTGATACTTGTCTCCGATAATAAAAAAGTATACAAAGAAAAGAAAAATATAAGTATGAAAAATAATATTGAAAAAGAAAAAAAACGAAATTTAAGGGGTGGTCGGTCACTCCATATTTGGTCATTTAGAGCATGTTTGACATTGCATTATTAGCTTTTAGACAAAAAGAGCTTTTTAAAAAAAATTTATTTTAACATTTTTTCCACCAGTGCATTTTGGCCATTTTTAGGTTTTACTTAGTTTGCGGAAAAAACCCTTAAAATG